>CAUYQU010036858.1:0-55728 GCA_963574635.1 Cheracebus regulus
GCTTAGCCTGGGCTTTTAACTTAGTATTGCAGTCCATAGAGTAGGTAAAAAGTTGCTGCAAGGCTGCAGGCAATGGCAGTGGGAAGAGGCAGGTGACAAGATGACTTCTGCACTTTCAGCTGGTTGAAAAGTACCACTCCCACTCTGAACAACATCTGGACTTTCCTGCAAAAAGTGTACTATACTTAAAGCAGAACACTCACACATAAATGGCTATGTATGGAATTGCTTGCCAAAGAGGTTTCTAGCCTTTCCCTTTCCCCTAACTGCATCAGGGAAGAGTTCTTATCTCTAGCTTGGTTTCCACATGAGGTTTTTCTGAGAAAAGGGCCTGGGACAAGAAGTCTGTCATGTAATTAAGTAGGCAAGAATTCCTACTAATCCAGTTTTGTTTGAAAGTTGTTTGTCTATATGATTTTTTTAAAGTCAAGTTTAATTTCAAACATTTTTTTTTCTGAGATTAGTTTGGGGTAATATTTAAAATGAGAGACATTTTGTAACCCTGTAAAATACATAGGGAATATAACATTCCAGTGTATACAAAGAAGGCAAATTCTTTAATCAAATAAAGAGCATTATAAAAGTAGATGTTTATTGGATTCTTGACTCACTTTGGTGTCTGCTTGTTGATTCAGATGCTGTAATGGGACCTAAGATTAAAAATTAATGACATGTTTTTTTTAAGAGAAAATAATCTGAGAGGATTCATTGCCTTTTCTCCATGTATTGTGCTTCCTTGTGTATTTCTCTGCATTTGATACATGTACTCCTGACAGTGTAGCTTTTGAACTTGATGCTATTTCTGGCGTTTTGGGGGATCAGAGTCTTAATTTTGTCAGGGGGCAGTTGTAGAGTCAGAAAAGTCAGGCTTTATCTTTAGTCTTGGAGCTTTCTCTTCCCTGTTAGATAGACAGTGATGAGAAGTGATCCAGGGATGAGGGACGATGGGAACAATTTTTGGGAATTGTTGACAATTCCCTCAGATGTAGTGGCTTACAGCTGCTTACTTTTTTTTTTTTTTTTTTTTGAGACAATGAGTCTCACTGTATCACCCCAGGCTGGAGTGCAGTGGTGCCATTTCGGCTCACTGCAGCTTCCTGGGTTCAAGGGATTCTCCTGCCTCAGCCTCCTGATTAGCTGAAATTACAGGGCACGCCACTATGCCTGGCTGAATTTTGTATTTTTAGTAGCACCATGTTGGTCAGGCTGGGCTTGATCTCCTGACCTTGTGATCTGTCTGCCTTGGCCTCCTAAAGTGTTGGGATTGCAGGCGTGAGCCACCGCATCCGGCCAAAGCTGCTTGATTTCTTATGCCTGTTTTTTAATTAACTTGGAAAAACAATTGAATGTCAAAAAATTGGAAGGCAAATTATTCTCACTGATGAATATCTGGGATGAGAAAATTTGTATTTAATGTGGAAAGCTTCTTAGTGAGTGAAACAAAGTGTCTGGTCTAATGTTGCTGAAGCGTGGCTTGACTCTTGGAGTGAGACTAGCCTTAATGGAATGAAACGAAGACCACCAAAACCATGCCATGCCCCTTGACTAGCTGCTAATCCTTCAGCATCAAGTGGACTTTTTGTTGGCCTCCTGTGAGGGAGACTAGCACAATAGTTAGATCTGACTGAGCATTCTGCTTGATGTAGGAGGCTTGTGGTTCCTGCTCTGGATTAGTTCCACGGAGAAGAAATAAGGAGCACACCTCTGGACAGGAGTTTAAGGTCTTTCATTCCTTTACTCACCGTAGCTTCAAATTTGTCAACCCAAGCATCTCTGATGGGAAACTTTGCCCTCCAATTAATTTTTAAATTGTGAAGTTTTAAAGCTGTTCACACCAGATAAAATCTGAGATTTCCAGGGTTGACACAGAATAGCTTTAAGTTCACATCTGGCAGGGCTTATTGGAAGGAGATGGGAGAAAAATGGAAAAAGTCATCCCCAAGATTAACTAGAAGCAATGGCTGTACCGGCTTATAAAGCCTTTCTTTTTTTTTTTTTTTTTTTGCCAAGTTAGTGTTAACTACAACTAGTACTCAACATGGATCTGTATGAGAGTAGGGAATAGGGCTTCTGTCTTGTAGGCTTTAGAGGAATCTCAAGCAAAGCCTCTCAATTGATTTTCCTTTGCTATGCACATCTGTCTTATTACAACCCTCAATTCCCTCTTCTTAGAAGATCCACAAGTAGGTTGGTTGCTGTACATTGCTGTTACCCAAGGGCAGACAGCAACCCTACAAATAGCTGTCTTAACCTCTTATCCTGGGGAGTTGGTGATTGATACAGAGATAGGCCTTTAGGAAAATTAGACTCTGTTTCCAAATCAGGCTGTTTTGTCCCTCACAATTGCAAATCAAAGCTATTAGGCATTTTTTAGAAGCTTGGGCCACCTCTCCCATCCTCCACCAATGTTTTTTGCCCTGCTGTTGTTAGGGCAGGGGCTAAGTGGTTATTTAGGGTCTAAACCAATTCTGGAAAGCTGCCCTAGGTGTACTCTGTGTGATCAGATTGATTACCAAACCAGGACAGAAGCTGTCTGAAAGAAGCATTAGAAATTCAAGACAATTAGAGAAATCAAAATAGGTCTTGTTTCCTATTCTTTTGTCCAAATGAATGCTTGTTCTTTTCAGCTCCTTAGGAAGGCCCTTAGCTGTGGAGGTACACAAGACCAGTCTTCTCTCCTACCCAAATTTCCCACTCAGCTTGGATGCTTGTTAACTTTGGGTGGAAGCAGACTGTGCGATTTCTAAGACAAGCTGAAAAGAGAGCTTTGAACTTTTCTCCAAGTTGTTGCAGTGTCATTGCTACTACCACGCCTACAGCAATGAGGCCTGAGTTCAGGATCCAGAGGCCAGAAAGGGATAGCTTTCTGGAAGAGGGTGTGTACCTACAAGGATTGCTTGCTGTATGAGCAATAATCAAGTCTCTGGAGCAAGTGGGAGTACAATTTGAGAGGAGGGACAAAGTGAGGAATGTGTCAAGGCAAAGGCAGGAGTATGGAAATCCACTCCTGACATTTGTAGCCATGTGCAGCGGGCCTTAGAAAAATCTACTCTTCCTTCCACACCCAGGCTTTGCCCTCTCCCCCTGCTTCCACTTCGGAAAGTCTGAAGCATGCCTGAAAAGCTGTTTTCTGCTTTCTTTCCCTCTCTTCCTCCCCCTTTCCTGAGCTCCCAGCTGCTCGACCTCTTGCGTAACTATGAGAGAGCACTGAGTTTTTTGATGGGCTCCAGATGTGGAGTGGGGCGGGGATGGAGAGTGGGGGCGGTAGGTCTTTAGTCCCCTGAGTGCTCTAACTGTGGGAACACAGAGGCCCAACACAGCAGGAGAGAGGACACACTGCACAGTGCCTTTATCACGGGGTCATCTGGTCCCTGTGTTGGGAGGACAGTGAGAGAAGTTGGGTGCTGTTTCGCCCTCTGCCTCAGCATCTGCTGCCTCCGTCGCAGGCTTGCTTATTCCCTGAAATTCCTCCTGCCCAGTACAGTAAAGAGGAGCCGGGCATTGTGAAACAGAATGAAGTGAAAAGTCTCTGAGGTATCCCAATCTGAACCCCTCCTCTCAGTGCTAGGTCTTGGCACATGAGATACAACAGTTTGGGTTTTTTCTTTCTTCCTTTTTTAACATCCCCAAATATCCTGAATATTACTGTTGTAATCTGCCTCACGAAGGTTCACCAGAATTACTTTCATGACTTCAAACAGTATGAAGAGAGGAAAAATTAAGAGTCTCGCTCCTTAAATCCTAGGGCTCGTACCCACAACATATTCTGGAGCTTGACTGTTCCACCTCCATTAGCTATAGCAGGTGGCAGCAAAGGGCACCCTCTCCCCTCCCCATTCTTGTCTGCTGCTTGGCCTTGGTCAGCTTCAGTCTCCAGCCGTGGGGGGCCCCCTGCTAAGGCTGGCCCTGTCAATGAGTGACCAGAGATTCCTGCAGTTCAGCCTCCTGCTGTTCCTGGGTTAGGGAGAAAGGCCACAAACTAAAGTCATTGAATCAGAACAGCACTTGTCCATCTCAAAGAGGACAAATTATTTTTTGCTATCCAACCCAGCTGGAATTTAGACCAGACTTACTGGCTTTCTGCTCCTTCCTTCAGTGAAAAAGAGTCTCCAGGATCCCTCTAGGGCAGGCCAAAGGAGTCCAGTCTAGCTGAGTTCAGCTCCCTAGGGCCTCCCCAGCCAATCTCCTGGGCCAAGAGCTGGCTTTGCAAAGTAAGGATCCACTGTCAGCGTTGGATTTCTGGGTGGAGGTTGAGATGGAGAATGACTTCAATCTAGCTCAATTTTGGGACTGCTTTTAGGTGTTTAGTGTCCCCTTCTCTTCCTTATTAACTCCCACTCCTACAGAGGCCCAACCTACTACAAGTTGGTGTGCTCGACTGTATGTCTATAGCCTGCCTCTATCTTCCAATGTGTAATCCAGCAGGTCTGTCGGGGTGGAGGGGTGTGGAACTGCATGGGGGCAAGATGAGCATTCCATTCGGCTTTCCTGTGCTTTGGAGTTTGCATGGCACTTTAATGTGTCTTCTTGTGCCTATCCTTAGAAAAGTCTGTGAAGCCTGATGTATATGGTTATCAATCCCATTTACAGCTTTTCATGGTGGGGTTTGGAATAGGGTGAGGGGAAGGGGTGACAGGGAGAAGACCTGGGTACCCTCACTAGATGTTCTGGAGATGTTGAGAGCATGTTGTAGGTACTTCGATTTAGGAGGTTCACTGGGAGCCAGTGGAGGTTTCAGGCATCTAAGGCAGAAAGAAAGACAGGAGTGTTCGGGGGGTGGGGGAATGGATTGTCAAAAACACCTTCTCAGAAGCGAGTTAAAGCCTAGGAGTGGAGGGTGGTCTAGGAGAGTCGGGAGGGTAGGGTGGGAGGAGAGTGGGGTGTGTGGTGGTGGTGGTGGTGGTGGTGGTGGAGAGCCCAGCTGCAAAGATGAACAAAGCGGGCGCTGTGCAGGCGGGGGGAGGTGCTGCTGTGGGAAAGGGTGGGTGGGGGGACCTTGGGCTCCAGCCCCACAAGGGCGTCTTCTTTGGCTGGCCAGGCGGACGGGACGGGGGACGGGGGGCGGGGACTGGCAGGAGGGGGGCGGGACAGGCTCGCTCTCCTCCTACTCAGCGGGCTCCCGGAGAAAAGCAACAGTGTCCTCCTGAGCCTAAGGCCACCTCGGCCGAGCTGAGCCGGGCGAAGAGACCAGTGTCTCCCTGTCCCCCTCGCCTCTAGGTAAGAGCGCCCCCTCCCACTACACTTGCAGGTCCCATTCTCTGCGGTGCTAGGACTGGATAAGGGGAAGTCCCCGGGGCCTGGCGAGAGCCCTTCGATCAGCTCTAGACTAGGCAGCTCGGCAGAAACCCGTGGTGGAGAGAGAGCACCCCAGGTGAGTGCGTGGGGGCGAAAGGAGCGTTGTGGGGCGTTTTCCTGTGAGCTGCTGGCTTTGGCTTTCCCGGGCCACTGCGATCGCTTTTGCCAGAGGGGGCAGCGGCACGCCCCCCCTTCCCCCGGCGCCCCCCCCCCCCCCGCCTCGCCCACTGAGGGACGCTGATCCCGGCCCCATCCAGACTCTCCCGCGGGCACCTAGTCGGCCGGGCGGACACTCGCGGGGTATCCGGTGGCGAGCGCGCGCGCGTGGGTTTTCGTCCTCCAGCGCCCCACACCTCCCCCTATCCCCCCACAGCAGGACCTTGGGGCGGGGGTATCTCCTGGGACGTCTCCGCCCCTGTCCCCAGGCCGGCCGCCTTGATGGACCAGGAAGGAATTCCAAGTTCCGCTCAAAGTCTTGGGCTTCTAGGAGGGACGCTTGGGGGTGTCTAGGAGGTGGGAAGCCCGTCTGGGGCCTCCCACACACTCCCCAAGGCCCCAAGTCCTCGGGGGCAGGGGAGGCCGCCTGGGGAGCCTTGCCACGCCCGCGCGGTCCCGACTGGAATCCCTAGCGGAGTTCCCCCGAGCAGAGGCTGGGCCAAGTCATCCGGGCTCCCCCGGGATAGGGAAGCGCGGGCGGGCGGCTGGGTGGGGGCGCTGGCGCGGGGTGGCCGAGTTGCCCGCGGCCGCTTCCGCCGAGGCGGGCTCCAGTGGGGACTTGGCCCGGCGACAGCGCGGCCCGGCGGGGGACCCAGGGCTCCGGGGCGGGGCTGCATTCTGGGCCATTAGCTCAGCGGTCCTGGAGGCTCCGGAGGCTGACGCATCGGACTGCGGGCTCACCCCCCAGCCCGCACACGCAAACGCAGGCGTCTCACCACGCCCGGCTCCCACGCGGCACACAAGCACGCCTCTGCCACAGCCACACTTCGCACACGTCCCTGCGTCAGGCCACCCGGACACACCCGGACCCGCCCACACGCCGAGGCCTTCCCACGCGCTCCACGCCCCCCGACTCACTCACAGGAAACCGCCCTGAGCTCACGCAGCACCTCAGACCCGCAGCCCCGCTTACACGCACCCCAGCTCACACACACACCGCAGCTCACACACACAGCCCAGTCACACAGGAGGTCCCAGCTCACACCCGAACCCATCACACACACAACCCAGCTCACACACGCAGCCCAGTCACACAGGAGGTCCCAGTTCACACACATGCCCAGCTCACACATGCAGCCTGTCACACACAAGGCCCAGTCACACACAAGGCTCCAGTTCACACACATGCCCAGCTCACACACATGCCCAGCTCACATACACGCCCAGCTCACACACGTAGCCCCCGTCACACACGAAGCCCAGCTCATCCCACAGTCCCTCACACACAGCCCAGCTCGCACATGCAGCCCAGCTCACACACAAGGCCCAGCTCACACACAAGGCCCCAGTTCACACGCACGCCCAACTCACACACACTCCCAGCTCACACACGCAGCCCGTCACACATGCAGCCCAGCTCACACACGCAGCCCCAGTCACACATGCAGCCCAGCTCACCCACACAGTCCCAGTCACACACGCAGCCCAGCTCAAACCACAGCCCCAGTCACATACACAGCCCAGCTCACACACACAGTCCCAGTCACACACGCAGCCCACCTCACACACAGCCCCACACAGTCCCAGTCAACCACGCAGTCTCAGTCACACACACAGCCCCAGTCACACAGGCAGCCCAGCTCAAACACAGCCCAGTTCACACACACAGTCCCAGTCACACTTGCAGCCCAGCTGACACAGCCCCAGTCACACAAAGCCCAGCTCAAACACAGCCCAGTTCACACACACAGCCCCAGCCACACACGCAGCCCAGCTCACACATGCAGCCCCTCACACAATGCAGCCCAGCTCACACCACAGTCCCTGTTACACATGTAGCCCAGCTCATACAGCTGCAATCACACACATAGCCCAGCTCACACAAACTAAATCACACACATAGCCCAGCTCACACCGCAGCTCCCTCACACACGCGGCCCCTCACACACATTCGACCGCCCTTCCCGCAGCTGCCAGGCTGGGAGCGGGCGGTGTCTGTGGGGCCGCCCAGTTTCTCGGCCGCGCAAACAAGCGGCTCCTTCTCCCTGCCCCGCCAAAGAAAGGCCGCTTGTCAGGGGCGGGCGGGCGGCCGGGGCAGGCGCCCAACACTGCGGCCTTGTCCCACGCGGGCGGCCTGGGCAGGAGCAGGCTGAGGGGCGCACGGAGCCGCTCCTTTGCGGAAACCTCCGTCGCTCGGTGCTGGGGACCGCAGAGAGGCACCTTTCCACCACCGGCAACCCACGCAACAGCCCCGGCTCCACCCGCGCTCTCCCGGCTCCCCGCCTCCTCCGGTCGCCCACCTCTCCTCTGTCCCGCCTCTGGGGTCCTGGGTCGGCCCAGCTTCCCTCTTCTCCGCCTCCGCATCTCCCCTCCGCTGCCCTCAGCACCTCCTCGCGCATCCCCAGTCTTCCCATCTGTAGTCGCGATCCGCCTGTCCCGTCTCCCCGGACTCCCCCACCTCTGTGCTCCTCAGTCCCCCGCATCCTCTGCCCTCGGGCTCCTTCTCCCCAACTTTCATTTTTCCCCGTCCCTCAATCTGCCTTTCATTTTCCCCTCCACACCCCGGCGGCTCCCTCCCCGCCCCGTCCCTCTGCAGACCCCAGTTCATCTCTGTCTGGCTTTTCTCATCCTTCAGTTCTCTCGGCCCCCTCCCGACTCTGGCGTCCCCGCTGGGCTCCCCGCCTCAGTTTCCTTCCCCTCCTGACTCCTTCCTCTGCCGGCCGCCCTTCCTCGAGGGCGGATGTGCGCCGGGAGGGCGAAGGCGACGGCCGAGAGGACCCCAGCTCGGCCCCGCGGGCCTCCAGCCACAGCCATGAGCCGCTCGCGCCGTGGCCTTGGCCGGCCCCCAGGGACACAGGTGAGGCCGGGAGACCCGCGGGGCTCCGGGGGGCGCCCGAGCAGTGGCGCCGCGGAGGGCCGGGCCTGGCATTCCGGGGCTGGCTTTGGACCTCTCGTCCAAGGTCCCCGTGGGAGCCCGGGAGCTGCGTCAGTGCCAGTGGGTGCCGGAGCCGGTCGGCCCTTCCCCGCGCCTCCCTCAGGCGCGTGCCGAGACCCCCGAGGGGTGACTCTGGGCGCCCCACTCGGCGGAAAGGGCTGCGGACTGGTGTCCCGCGTGGCTGGGGTGCCGGCGCGATCCCGCCAGGGAGGAAACCGAGGGGCCAGGCCAGGGTCACCCAGCCCGCACCCCGACCTCGCGCCCACCGGGCCCTGCCTGCCGCGCATCAAATCCAGACACCCGGGCCTCTGCCGCTCGGCTCCCGGGGCGGCGCTGGGGCGTCTGTACCCAGCGTGCGGGAGGAGACCCAGGGCCGAACGCGCACCGCAGGGGACCGGGGCCGGGCGGGCGGGTAATGACAGCCGGGGTGCTTGGGAGCCGCGGGCGGGACGAAAGCCGGGCCGCCGGTGGGGGCGTCTCTCGCGCAGCGCCACTCCGCCGCCCTGGCCAGGGCGGGGGTCAAGGTGAGGGCGCCCCCAGGTGGCCGCTCTCGGCCGAGCCGATCGGCCTTCGGGAAAGCACCGCCTAAGTGCAGGGCAGGTTGGCCTGGTGTCTCTTTCCACTTCTCTTCGATCCGGTTACTGTGCTGGGGCTACAGTGTGCTGGGGCCACAGCCTCGCACCTCCCAATCTCTCCATCGCTTCTTATCTTCTCCCTGCACCTCTCTCCTTATCTCTCCCTCTCCTTTGACTCCTTATTCCCCTCTCATCTCTCCTCTAATCACTCTTGTTCCCCGTAGGCCTTACTCCTTTACACTATTTATCTCCACTTGAAGCTCTTCGGTATAAATAAATGATCACACCACAGCTGCCCCACATGGCGATCGTGACAAATACTCCAATGTGACAGATGAATAAACTAAGGCCCAGACAGGTGAAGCCTTGCTCAAAGTCACACAGCTCAAAATAATAGATGGCATTTTTATAGTGCTTCGCTTTCACAGAATGTCATTTAATATAATACCTGAATGTTCAGACAGTCCTTTAAAAAAAAAAACTGACAGCTTTAATGAGGTATAATTTATATACTATAACATCACCCAATTTAAGTATGCAATTCAAAGACTTTTTGTATATTTATGGAGTGTGCAATCATCATCACGATTTAATTTGAAAGCATTCCCTCCCCTACCCCCACCAAATTTGTGCCCTTTTACAGTCACTCCGCATTCCACTCCTAGCCCCAGGCAAGCACTGATTCCGTCTTTCTTTTTTTCATTACTCTAGTTTTATAGAATAATGACTTGACAATCGAAAAGTTAAATAACTTGTCAAGGATCTTATAGCTAATAAATAAAGTCAGAGTAGAATATAAGGCTTTATGTATCCCAGTCTAAAGTTCTTTCTACCAAAGGATGATGTTTCTCCTTCACCATTATTTATTATTTTGTTTTTCTTAACCCCTCTTTTTCATAAACTCCCCATTCCCAACCCACTCTCTTGCCTCTCCTCCCTTGGAAAATGGTGAGGGATTTCCCTGAGTCTCAGGAAGCAGTACAGCAGTCTTTGGCCTTGGAAATTCTTCTCCATGGCCAGGAATCCTGGGGAGATGCCAGGCCAGCTTGGGGCTTTGCATAGGTTAATGGTGTTTTCCTCCCCTCTTCCCTGGCAGTCTTGGGGTGGGCCCCAGCCTGTATTCCGGCCTCTCTTCCGCCAGCTTGGGTGGAAATGGTGACGGAGATGATGTAGTCCAGGTCCGGAAGGGTGGGAGCTTGGAGGGTAAATTTAGTAATGTCATAGCTAAGGTCCTCGGGATCCACTGCCAGGGTCAGACACTCCTTGGAATGCTGGCTGCTGCCCCTACTTCCTTTCCAAGTCCCCTGGCTTGAGGAGAGAGTGGAGGGAAACCCTGCTTCCCTGGGTCTGTCTCCTTACCCTCAGCTGCACTCTTAGGTTTCCCCAGTAACATTTCAGCAGCAAGCAGGAAGTTTCTCAGCTTAGCTAGTTGGCCAAGGGATGGGCATGGGGGCACACATTAGTACACAAAGGTCCTCTCATCTCAGGTACCAAAAACATGAGCCAGGGAGAGAGAGAGGGGTGGTAGGTGAGGGGCAGTGGGGTGCTGGTGAGAGGATTCAAGTTCTGGCTCTGGAATCTGTCTTACTCCTGGTTGTATGGGCCTAAGCTTCCTATAGCACCTGGCCAATTAAGAACCCAAGAGTTAGGCTGGGTGTAGTGGCTCACGCCTGTAATCTCAGAACTTTGGGAGGCCGAGGTGGGCAGATCACCTGAGGTCAGGAGTTCAAGACCAGCCTGTCCAACATGGAGAAACCCCATTTCTACTAAAAATACAAAAATTAGCTGGTGTGGTGGCAGGTGCCTGTAATCTCAGCTACTCAGGAGGCCAAGGCAGGAGAATCGCTTGAACCCAGGAGGCGGAGGTTGTAGTGAGCTGAGATTGTGCCATCACACTCCAGCCTCGGCAATAAGAGTGAAACTTCGTCTCAAAAAAAAAAAAAAAAAAAAAAGAACCCAAGAGTTAAGAGCCCAATAACCCTATATTCCCAGTATTAATTACCACTAAAGTTTTTTGTTTTTAATTTTTTGTTTTGTTTTGTTTTTGAGACAGAGTCTTGCTCTGTTGCCAGGTGCCAGGCTGGAGTGCAGTGGCACGATCTCAGCTCACTGCAATCTCCACCTCCCGGATTCAAGCAATTCTCCTGCCTAAGCCTCCTGAGTAGCTGGGACTACAGGGGCGTGCCACCACACCCAGCTAATTTTTTTGTATTTTTAGTAGAGATAGGGTTTCACCATGTTGGCCAGGATGGTCTTGATCTCTCGACCTCATGATCCACCCGCCTCGGCCTCCCAAAGTGCTGGGATTACAGGCTTAAGCCACCGTGCCCGGCCTTAATTTTTCAGCTGATTGTTTTGGGTTGAAATTGCTTTCTGTGGAAGAAAAGATGTAGGAGTTGAGACATCTGGAGATAGCAGGAATGACTGAGTTTTTCTTTTGTGTCTCCTTTAAGAAAACATCCTACTAGACCCCTGGGGAAAGAGACAAAGGGCAAAGAAGAGAATGAAAGTTTACAGGAGGGAGCTCCTGTTTTAGCCCTGCCACCTACTTGGGGGCCCTCTGGCTACCAGTGTCTTTGAAGGGGCTTCCTTGCTGCTTCTCCCACTATGGTAGATTTTCCCCACCCTGCTTAAGGCTCCACATGGTCAAGGGTCTTCAGCTGTCAAAACCTGGGTTCTGAGTAGCACAGGGCAAGAAGCACAGAAGTATAGATTGGGCCCTATAGGACTGTTTGTGCTTACAGTGGCAAGGGGCAGGACTGGTGTGGTATAGTATCCATGCTGCAGCTGGAGACCTGGCACTGCTCCTGGACAACTCCCACCCAAGCTCTTTAGCTGCCTCTACCTGCCGTCAGCATGAGCATCTGGGGATTGATGGTGACTGGCGCTACCTCTGCCCTGAGAACCCTGCCACAGAACCTTCTTCTTTCCCTCTTCTGCCCTGGCCTCCCCACTCACTGGCTTTCTGCTGTGTCCCTAGGAGCTCTGGAGCCTTAGGACCATGGACATTCTCAATAGGAACCAAATAGGCACTGGATGCAAGACCCAGACCATGGTACAGGTGAGTGGGGTCAGGGCTGTGAGGCAAGAGAGATATAGTGGGGATGGGATCAGCTCTTCTATCTGCTTGTGGTCCCAGCCCAAGGATGAAAGTAGCAATTCTGTTCCTCTCTCCCCTTCCCCAGATCCCAAGCCTATTAACAGCTCAGTTTTTATTTGAATCAGGTTAATTAGTTCACCCAGAAACTACCCATGGAAAGTCATAAAGCAGTTTACAGATTGACCCTGGGCTGTATCACTCTCCTTGATCCATACCTCTGTCTTCCCTGTACTTGAGCTTAGCAGGGGCAAGCAATGGCCAAGTGGATAGCCATGGATGAGTCTGCAGGGAGCTCGATTGACCCTCCTCTAGAGTATCCCTCCTGCTTATCAAATGCTACCCCCACCCTCATCCCTTTCTCCTTGCTTCTGTTTTAATAGACAAGAGGGACAGTTAAGCCAAGACTTGAAATAAATCCAGTGGGACGAGTTAGTGTCCTAGATTCAGATCTAATTACAATTTAGTGGAATAATGCTCTGTGTAAGATTTTGTGCTAAGCCTTTCGGCACCCTCAGAGCCCTTTGGAGAGGGGCAAGGGCTGAAGAGAGTGCTGGTGTGACAGGTTTAGGGTGGTAAGGTGCTGGCCTGGAGTCTAATGATGCTCATCCTCCACCCCTACTACCTACAGAAAGGACCCTTGGACCTGATTGACACCGGCAAAGGGCTGAAAGTGCAAACGGACAAACCCCACCTGGTGAGCCTGGGCAGTGGACGACTCAGCACAGCCATCACCCTCCTGCCGCTGGAGGAAGGTAAGTGTGGACAGGGCGTCCCACTTGCCATGCCTCTGTCCTTATAGGCATTCCTGCTCTGGAGGCCCAGCTCATGCATGTGTTGGGGCCATTCTACTGTCTGGTGGCCATGCTGGCCTCCCACCCCAACAGCTTTCTTCCCTTGTCTCTGCCTCCCCAGACTGCCTGCCTTCCTTGATAGATAATCTGGCTCCATGACTGGGCTTAAAGATCAGCTTAGAAAAAAAGAGGAGAGGCCAGGCAGGGTGGCTCATGCCTATAATCCCAGCACTTTGGGAGACCAAGGCAGGTGGATCACAAGGTCAGGAGTTCAAGACCAACCTGGCCAACATAGTGAAACCCCGTCTCTACTAAAAAATAATGAAAAAAAAAAAAATAACCTGGCATGGTGGTGCGTGCCTGTAGTCCCAGCTACTCGGGAGGCTATGCCGAAGAACCACTTGAACCTGGGAGGTGGCAGTTGCATTGAGCCAAGATTGTGCCACTGCACTCCAGCCTGGGTGACAGAGCAAGACTCCTTCTCAAAAAAAAAAAAAAAACAGGAAAGCATATTGCTCTTAGCAACCAATGTGGCCAAGAAGAAAGAGGGCCCCACTCCAGGGCATGTCTGGCATGGGAGGCTATACTGTAGGTGGAGGATGGAGAGATGGGAGTGGGGGCAAGATCTCCCAAGATAAGGCCCTGGCATGGCCCCCTTCACCTTTCAGCTTCTGCCCTCCCTCTCTCCTCTCCTGGCTGCACTTGTTGCCTGGGTGATACTACATTCTCCACGTTCTCCAAATACCAGTCCCAGGGGCTCTGCCAGGGGGAGGGGCTGTTCTTGCTACAGTTAGGGGAGAGGCTGGACTGAAGAGAGAGGTTAGTGAGGGAGAGGAAGTGTTGCAAGTAGCAGAAGCAGGGAAGAGAAGAAGGAGAGAAAGGGAGATTTAGAAGAAAGGAGGAGTAGGATGAAGAGGAAAAGGTAAAAAGGACAATAGGGAGACGCAGGTGGGGGAATACGGGAAGATCTGCAGAAAAGCCATCTTCCTTCTCCATCTGCAGAGTCTGGGTCCTAACTTGTGTTTACCTGGGCCTTCCCATCTCTGGGCCTCCCATTCATAGGCAGAATTTTCTCTTTTTGAGAAGAGCTTCTATCATTTACTGTGTAGACCAGGCTCAGAGGCCCAGTAGGGGTGGCCAGTGGTGAGCAGAGATTCTCCCTGGAGGCGAATGTGTTTCCACTGTGGCCTTCCTTGCCCTGTCACTGCCTCCTCACCCCAGACAACCCCTCTGATTCAGTTTGCCTCTTGTTTCCAGGGAGGACGGTGATTGGCTCTGCAGCCAGAGACATCTCACTACAGGGCCCAGGCCTGGCTCCAGAACACTGCTACATCGAGAACCTTCGGGGCACCCTCACCCTCTACCCCTGTGGCAATGCCTGCACTATTGATGGGCTCCCTGTCCGGCAGCCTACCCGGCTCACTCAGGGTAAGGCTGGACACCTCCAGATGGAGGGGGCCTCTGTTTAAAGGCTTATGTGTGTTAGGCTCAGTGGAGGCCAGCTGTGGTGGTTGCCATGGTAACTGCTTGAGTGGCCATACTGGTGGGAATGGAGTGCTCAGGTGCATCTGGATGTGGCTAAACAATATCCCAAACCCTTTCAGTATCCAGACATGTTTTCAACCTGCTTTTCTTCTCTGGTCACTCCCAATCTGCCTCCATCTACTGTGGGGAGAGAAGAGGTTCTGATTCCTGCCATCAGAGGGCCTGGGGCATGGTGGGGTTGTTAGTGGTTGTTGGGGAAGAGCAATTGGAGGAGCAGTGAGAGGATATCAATGACATTGTTCCATGATGCCAAGAGGAAGTTGTTTTGAGAAGCTGGAGAGGAGGACAATACTTCCTGATGGGGATGGGTCAAGGGCAAAATCTGAGGGCATGCCTGCTCCTGTTACAAGATTGCTGACAGTAGCAATGGGTTATATACTGTTGTGTAAGGTAGCTCTAAAAACTAGGCCCCTAGCCGGGCGTGGTGGCTCATGCCTGTGAACTTTGGAGGCTGAGGAGGGCGGATCATTTGAGGCCAGGGGTTCAAGAACAGGCGGGCCAACATGGTGAAATCCTGTCTCTACCAAAAATACAAAAATAATCCAGGCATGGTGGCGCATGCCTGTAATCCCAGCTACCCAGGAGGATGAGACAGGAGAATCACTTGAACCTGAGTGATTCATTTGAATCACTTCAGAGGTTGTAGTGAGTTGAGATGATGCCATCACACTCCAGCCTGGGCAACAGAGCGAGACTCGCACATCTCAAAAATAATAATAATAAATAAAAACTAGGCCCCTAATTACTATGGTTACCAGGTAACCAGTTGGCCCAGGTGGCACTTTGACAGACCAGGTGTGCTCATCCTGGAAACAGGGTTCTGGGCATCAATTCATACAGTGAATTGTCAGATTAGGGGAATGGGAAAAGCAGATTTGGGTAGGGGTTAGAAGTGAGGTCAAAGGTCAACAGGAGGACAGGAACTTTGGGCTAAGCCTGGCTCTGATGCCCTGGCATTGTTTTCTGAGGGCTCTTACTGCCTAGAAGTCCCTTGGAAGTGGCCATTCTACTCACTTTCACTCCACTATCTCCTCTCCTCTTCATCCCCCTTAGGATCTTTCAGTGTTACCTCCCTTCACAGCTGATCTGGGAGATCTGACCTTTTCCGCAGTCTTTTCTTCCTGCCCTTGGGTAGCGGGCAGGGCATGGACAACTGACTTCAGGAGGCAGGTCCACCAGCAGCAGCAGGCAGGACCTTGCCTTCTCCACGGCTTCAAGGTCTCTGACTTTGGATGAGAGGAAGAGCCCCCATCAGTTGGGGCTTGGCTATGATGGCAGTGGGTTCCTGACAGTCCTGTTCAGTCTCAGAGAGAGCATCTTCTGTAAAATTTGGGAGCATGGAATGAGACAAGAGAGCAGCAAGGAGAGGCAGGGCAAAGTTCAAAGAAGGCCCAGCACTCACCACCTCAGCCCCAAACCCATCACATTAGCGGTAAGCGCGCCGGTACCCTGCATGTTGTGAGCAGGGTGTGCTTCTGTTGTCCAGTCTTTCCAGTGCATCATTTAGCTCCCTGAGAGGAAGGAGAGCCTGGGGCCAAGAGATGGAATTCTGAAGCATTTCCTGTGGCCCCAGTGACACCCCTGACTCTTCTCCAGCCAAAGGCCTCCCCTGCCAAGTATGTACCCTCCCACTCTCATCTGACCCTAAACCCCTTCCCATTTTCTCTCCCCAACCCCCAGAGCCTTCTTGTCTAGGCTCGCCTGTCTCAGAAGCTTGGCAGCCTGTGGAGGGGTAGGCAGAGGCACAAAGGAATGGGTGTTCTTCTCCGCAGACCTCCCCCTCCCCTGGGCTCCAGGAGCTGAGGGTTTCCTTGTCTCATCTCTGGAGCAAGGCACCAAGCCCAGCCCTTCCTGGCCCCACTCCGGACATTCTTGGGAGTGCGTTTCCCTGGAAACTGGGTGGCTCGAGGGTGCATGTGCTATCTCTGTGTGTCTGTGCAACTGGAGTGTGTTTATGTATCTCCGGATGTATTTGTGACTCTGGGCTTATGAATCTCTGTGTTTGTGTCTTTCCTTGTGTTTATGGATCAGCGTGTTCAAGTGGGCGGCAGGGGTGAACTCAGGACTGATGGTACCAAAATGTCTGTGTGTATGCTCCTGTGTGTATATGAGACCTCACTGGTCCTATGCCTACCTGTGGGCATATATACAAGAGGATCATTTTCCCTGCCTTGTTCCCCTAATCTGGCCTTGTAGAGGGGACCCTCTTCTTTGAAAAACAAGGGCTACCCTGGGAATAACAAGGAGCCTGCTTTGGCCTTAGATGCATCATTCTGGGCACTGTGCCCAGCCATAGGCAACTTGGATAGACACACTTCATGACAAGCAGAGATGGCAGTGACAGGCTCTTCCAGCAGGAATATGCCTGGGCCAGGGGAAGGGGGAGGCGGGCAGAAAACAGATGCCAACCTTTAGCACAGAGCTATGAACATAGGAGCATGAAATGAGGGAGCCGGGAAGGTCCTGATTCCACCCCTGTACCGGGGCGTCTTGGCACCTCCCACGCTGCCCTCTTCTCTACAGAGCAAGGGGTGGAGCTGGGAATAGGACCAAGGGAATGAGGAGGAATCTCAATCTGGGTCTAGGCTGCCCCACCCTGGAACCACAGCACCAGACCACATGAAAGATCTGGGAGGGGACCAAATAGGGGAGGACCCAGAAAGCCACCAGCTCAGGGCCCAGGCTGTCTAGACAGCAGGTCCCCATCCACTCCGAGCATTTCCTCCGAGCCCTGGGCTCCAGTCTCCTTCATTCCCTAAGCCGTAGGGGCTTGTGTGAGGGCCAGCAGAGGAATGTGGCTGGGGAGCCAGGATTCCCGTGTTATCCAGCTGCCTCTCTGGGATCCAGGACATTGAGCCACTTTTTTCCCACCCAGTTATTCCATCTGTATATTGGGAATGGAACCTTCAAATTTTTTCTGTTATGAGACTGATAACGATCTTGACTAATAAAACTCAAAGGAAGAAGGGCAGAGCGAAGGCTCCCAGCTTCTCATTTCTTTGTGTCTGCCTCCTGCCCTATTTCTCATTGGCGGGCATCCTCTGTGTCTGCCTAGGTCTATCCAGCTGGCCATCACAGTTTCCAGACTGATGAATCACTCTTCCTGAAGAGATTTTTTTTTTAGAGCTTCCCCTCATTTTGCATTTGACCCTATATGGTTCTTCCTTTTCCCTCAGAAGGGAATAAGAGGCTGGGCACAGTGGCTCACACCTGTAATCCCAGCACTTTGGGAGGCCGAGGTGGGTGGATCACCTGAGGGCAGGAGTTTGAGACCGGCCTGACCAACAAGGTGAAACCCCGTCTCTACTAAAAGTACAAAAATTGGCCTGGCACGGTGGCTCACGCCTGTAATCCCAGCATTTTGGGAGGGTGAGGCAGGCAGATCACGAGCTCAAGAGATCGAGACCATCCTGGCCAACATGCTGAAACCCCATCTCTACTAAAAAATACAAAAATTAGCTGGGCGTGGTGGCATGCGCCTGTAGTCCAGCTACTCGGGAGGCTGAGGCAGGAAAATTGCTTGAACCCAGGAGGCAGAAATTGCAGTGAGCCAAGATTGCACCACTGCACTTCAGCCTGGTACCTGGCGACAGAGCAAGACTCTGTCTCAAAAAAAAAAACAAAACAAAAAATTAGCTGGGCGTGGTGGCAGATGCCTGTAGTCCCAGCTACTTGGGAGGCTACACAGGAGAATTGCTTGGACCCAGGAGGCAGAAGTTACAGTGAGCCAAGATCATGCCACTGCACTCCAGACTGGGTGAAGGAGCGAGACTCCATCTCAGAAAAAGAATAAAAAGAAGGGAATAGGGAATAAGATGCATGTGCACAGGTGAGCATGTGCATGTGCATACATATAGTTGGCAGCGTGGGTGAGTGGGCTATGGTCTGTTCAGCAAGAATGGAAAACTTGCCTGATTATTCATCTAAGAGGTTGATTTTATTTCAGAGTTTCTCCAGGGACTGAGTGAAAAGAAAGCTATGCCTGGGTGAGTGTGTAACTAAAAGGAGTTGTCTGGGGGGATGTGTGCATGAGAATAAAGGTGTGTGAGAGACAGAGAGTTTGTTTAATGAGGATGTCTGTGTGACTCAAAGCATGCAGAGCTGAGGTAGTGTCAGTGTGACTGAGCAAGTGTTGGTGTGTATCTGAGAGACACTGTGTCAGGCTGTGTGAGCTGCTGAGTGCATACAGTGTGTCCTGTAAGGCTCTGGTGTGCTGAGGCCAGGTCCCTGGAACAAGAGGAACTCTCTGGGGGACCTGGCTGGATGGTAGGTATTAACACTTGCCTGGGCCGGGCACGGTGGCTCACGCCTGTAATCCCAGCACTTTGGGAGGCTGAGGTGGGAGGATCACCTGAGGTCGGGAGTTCAAGACCAGCCTGAACAACATGGAGAAACCTCTTCTCTACTAAAAATACAAAATTAGCTAGGCATGGTGGCATATGCCTGTAGTCCCAGCTACTCGGGAGGCTGAGGCAAGAGAATTGCTTGCACCCGGGAGGTGGAGGTTGCAGTGAGCCAAGATCACGCCATTGCACTCCAGCCTGGGCAACAAGAGTGAAACTTCGTCTCAAAAAACAAAAACAAAAAAACTTAGGTCTGACTCAGAATCTCAGCCTGACCCTGGGGGCTCCAGATACCTGTTTCTGAAGTAGGATGGCTACCTTATTGGGGTCCAAGGGCTCTTTGCTGGGTCTAGCACAACTGGAGGTTGTGGCTGGGGCACGGGCTGGCTTCTAGGGGCTCAGGAAGTGGGGTGGCTGGAAAGGACAGGGCCTTGGTCCACTCTGGGTCATGGGTTGAGCTATGGGGAGTGGGGACGGAAGAGGAGGTGTTTAGGGTGGAGACAGGAGCTGGACTGAGTGCTTCCCTTGTACAGAGAATTGCCTTGGCCTGAACTCCCAGCCCAGGGTGACCTTGTTACAGTGGCAGCTTGAGGGCCAGAGCAGGACCTAGTGACCTAGCAGGATCCTGTAGAGCCCCAGCTCTTTTCCTCTCCCTCTCTCCCTCAGATATGGATCCATGGAATGTCACAGCTACATTCTGTAGATTAGGAAGCCAGATTAGGCCAGAGGGTGTGACTGGCCCAAGGTGATACAGCAGGCCAGCGCGGCTGCCACTGACCTCTTACTACAGGGGCTGGGAATGAGACCCTGTCCTTTGCTTGGCCTCACTCCTGCCTCCTGGCTCTTCACTCTCTGGCCTCTGTATTTACCTCTCACCTTTCCTTCACTCAGTCACCTTCCGTGTACCTTTCCTTCCCGCCCCACTTTTCTTCCTGCCCCCTGTGCAGGATCCCAAGCTGGCTCCCTTTCTGCATCCTCCCGCCCCGCCCTCTCCATCCAGCTCCCCACTCGTCTCCTCCATCACTTCCTCTTCCCCTCCTCCTCTCCTTTGTCCCTCCCTCCCTGGCTCCCTTCCCCCCGCCGCTGGTGGCCGGCCCGCCCCTCCCTGGGCATTGGCGGCTGCTCGCTGCCTCGCTGCTCGCTCCGAGCCTGGAGCCGGCGGCTCGGGAGGTCGGCCCGCCCCCTCAAAGGCCCCGGGCGGGCCGGGCATCTGGAGGGCCTGAGCTATCGGGGGCGAGCGGTCCGGAGGTCCGGGTTCGGCGGTGAGTCCTCAGCGCCGGGCCAGCCGCAGCCCCCAAGCAGCCAAGCTTGGAGAAGCTCCGGCTGGGAGGGGCGTCTTGAGGAGGGTGGGCGGGAGGAGGGGCATGGGGTCCCCTGACCCTCTTTGGGAGCTTGAAGCGGTGAGACTCGATTGTGTGTATTCCCCGAACGTTTCTAAATGGGGATTCTGGGCTTGGGGGCACTTCTCAGCCGGGTAGACCTTATCTTCCCCAGCGCTCCGACAGTCCCCTCCTTGGAACCCTCCCTCCCTCAGATGGGGTTAGTCCTGGTTAGAATGAGGGAGTCTACCTTATGGCCAAGGAGGGTCTCTGATAGGAAGAACCAAGGCCTTTCCTCCCATATTCCCTTCACTCAGTCTCTCTTTGGCCAGTCCATTCTGTGTGTGTGACCAGGAGGGCAGTGACAGTGGCTCTGAGAGTGTGAGCATGAGTCTGTTGTGTTACTATGAGTGTGTATGAGTGTGAGCTTGTTTGTGTTGCTGTTTCTCCTCTGCACCTCTGAGAGACAGGATTCACCCTCTTGTTCGCCTAATTTTTCCCTCCAGATGTGCAGCTCCCCCACCCACCTGCACACAGCTGGGCCCTGATCCCCTCCGGGCATGGGGGACACTGATCATGACTTTGGCAGGATAGGCAGGGGTTCCTGGGCTCCCTGAAAGGGCTGGCCTTTGGGGGCATGGGGTGGGAGTGGGCAGAGAGGAGGCTTCATCCCAGAAATAGGCTGGCTAGACCCCTAGGGGCTGTAGGGGCTAGTATTGGGGCAATGGCTGAGGCCCCTGCATGCAAATAGAAAGTTAATTTGGGCAGGAGCTGGGCTGCTCTCAGTCCTCCTGCCCTCCTGCCGGCTCTATTAATACGGATCCAGCTCTGCTGCCTGGCATCACTATTTATAGCCCAAAGGCAGCAAGGCCACACCCCCTTATGTGGGGGAAGGTGAAGAGCTGAGGAGGGGGCAGAAAACACACCGCTATAGGGGCCCAAGTGGAGGGCCCCTAGATGCCTACATTCTACTTGGGTGGGCCTGGCACTACTGGCCTGGAATCCACCCAGACTCCCCACCTCCTTCCCAGCCTGGACTGTGTGGTCAGGCTCTTGATCCCTACCACCCACGACCCAGGGTTGAGTGGGTCTGTGTAGACCCTGTGAACTCATCACTGATAAGCTTGTTAAATGACTAAAAGGAAGGGGAGGGGCTTGACAGGGCTCTTTCTGAAATAGCTGTGGTTGTAATTAGGTGGACAATGTGGTTGGCTATTATTTATTACAGTTATGAATACTCTGGGATCCTCTTCTCTGATTGGTGATTTGACAGGGAAAGCTCCCCCTTCTCTCCTTTAGAATCGTTGGTGTCTGGCTGCCTGGGAGGGCCTTTGTGTATGCCAGGATAGTGAGTGGCTTTATCCACTATGGTTATCTGGATAGGCTTCTCAGCCTACTAAACCCCCAACCTGAGCAATGCCCAGGATCCCAGGAACAGGCTCCCGAGCTTCTCAGTAAGGGACCTGCCAGGGTACCCACGTGGCCTTGGATGCCCCTTGCCCTTGCAAACTGCCTGAGCTAAACTGTCTCAGCGTCCAGGAATGTAGACTTCTCTGCCAGTCTTAGCTCAAACTGGCGTGAAGCTTGGGGTGCCAAGTGGCACCAGATTGGGTAGACAGGAGGCTGAGGCTAGGGGCCAGGGGTGTGGACAAATTGGAAGGGTTGGTGGTAAAGAGCAACAGGGCTTTGGCTTCTCCAAACATAGCATCTTCTGCAGCAGCCCTTGAGCACCTGGTGTGGCTAGGAGGTGGAGTTCTGCCAGCTATGCTTAGGCGCCTGTAGTCACACCTGCCACTGTGCACACTCCTGATACCCCTGGCTACATTTTCCGCTCCCACATGCTCTCCCCCTCCATGTACTCACACTTCCTGGGCAGGACTGGGCTTGCGTCTACTGCCTGGGAATGTGCTTGACTGAGGCCAGGCCCAGTGGCCTAGTCTTGGCTTGATGCCAGCGGAGACTAAGGAGCCTGCAGAGGGTGCTTAGTCAGAAAGAAAGGTGGTGGTCGCTCCCTAGACTCACAGAGCACAGCTCTCCTAAGGCCATAAAACAATAAAGAGTGGGAGCAAATTCAGGACCCACCCTAGATCATCTGACTGATCCATGGTTTTTCCACTGGATCCCTATCTCAGAGCTTTTTTTGTGTGTGTGACCCTGGAAGTTGTTGCCTCTCAGACTGACTCTTCTAGCCAAGGGGCAGATAGATGGATCATAGATACAGATTGGGGTTGGGGGACAGGGGTGTCTGTGTTCTCTGAACATATGTATATATATTTTTTGAGATGTATATATATTTTTTGGATGCACTCACTGCCCAGGCTGGAGTGCAGTGGTGAGATCTTGGTTCACTGCAGCCTCTGCCTCCCGGGTTCAAGTGATTCTCCTGCTTCAGCCAACTGAGTAGCTGGAACTACAGGCCCATGCTACCACACCTTGCTAAATTTTGTATTTTTAGTAGAGATGGGGTTTCACCATATTGGCCAGGCTGGTCTCGAACTCCTGACATCAGGTGATCCGCCCACCTCAGCCTCCCAAAGTGCTGGGATTACAGGCATGAGCCACCACGCCCTGCCACTCTGAACAAATTTTAACAGAGTACTTTCACATATGCTGTCTATTAACCCTGCAAGATCAGTGGTATTGTCCCCATTTTTCTTATTAGAGAACTAGACTCAGAGGTGAAGTGACTTCACCTAGAAATCTCACAGCTAGTAAGAAGAGGAGTTAGGACAAGGACTCAGATCTTGGGACTTTTTCCACTCTGTCTTGTGCTGCACAGCCCTGGAGGTGCCTGTCTCAAGCACAGGCAGGGTCAGGTGTGGACTGTGTGGCCTCTGAGAGCAGGTAGGGATGAGTCTTCAGAGCTAAGGTGAACCTGCTAGTGCTGTGAGGTGGGATAGCTTGAGCCCTGCCTGCCCTTCCAAGTGTTTGCTTTCTCTGTAGGCTGCATGTTGTGCCTGGGTCAGTCCACCTTCCTTCGCTTTAACCACCCGGCTGAAGCCAAGTGGATGAAGAGCATGATTCCAGCAGGGGGCCGAGCCCCTGGGCCCCCCTACAGCCCTGTTCCTGGTAAGTACCTAGGGGGACAGGGGGTTGGGTTGGTAGTGTTTCTTTAGCAGTCCTCCTCCTTGCTCACTCTAGCCACACTTGGAGTGTTAGGGCAAGACAATATCTAAGGTCTGGGCTCATTGCCACCTGCCATGGGCTGGTGGAGAATGCCGGGCAGTGGGGCCACTGGGAGCTAACCAAGGCAGTCAGTGCTGCCGCTAAAATTGGGAAATCGTGTGCCTTGAGGGATGGCGGGCTCTGCCAGCTTGTACTGGAGGATGCCATTCAGTGTCTGGAACTCTGGCCCACTTGTGTCGCCACAGGGAGCCTCACCCTCTAGGGTATCCTGAGGGGCAGAAGGAAGCATTAGGTCGAACTCCCTATAAGCTCTAGTGGGGATCATGTTCTTGGGCCTCGCCCAACCCTTGGTCCTTGCCATGCCCACTGATGACTCAGTGGAGCAGCTGTATTTTGTGTGTGAATTATTGATCCCCAGAAGAGAATTAGTGATTGTTCTGGGGAACCAACACAGGCCCCCTCAGCCCAGCTGCACAGGGGGTGGGGTGCAGACCAGGAGGCTATTATTGGGTCTATCATCTCAGACTTTGCACTGGCATTTAGATAGCTATGGGATGATGGGTGCTGGGGCAGATAGACACGTATGTCAGGTACACCTAGTGGGGTGGTATCAGCATCCTAAGTGTATAGCCTGGGGACCTGAAGAAAGGTGAGTGCTCACTGGGGTCACCAGTATCCATGGCAACCCCTCTGACTGTATCCCACACAGTCCCCATAATTTTGGACCCAAACTCAGTCTTGCAAAGGCTTTCCCTTCTCTTCTCCCCACCCTCTATCTTTTCCAGTCCCCTGGGGGCTCAGAAGCCTCGGTTCCCAGTCTACTCCTTAGTTAATTTTACCCTGCCCCCACCCAAGCCTTGTCATGCTGCTCCCTTAGCTGTTTGGGGTAGTGGTTCCAGGGACTCCTGTATGGTTGACTAGGGCTGGGGCATGGCAAAAGCAGGCTCTTGCTGGCTTGGCTTAATGGGATAATTGGAGGCACTGAGCTCCACCTCCTTGCTGGCAGCCTGGCTTCCAGGAACCAGCCATTAGCACCAGCTCCCTCCCCTACCTCTGATTGGACAAAGTGGTACAGCATACACCCCTCGCCCAGCCCTGGAGGCTTTTTTTTTTTTTTTTAACCACTGGGCCTCTGGTTCCTATGTTGGAAGGCCTTGATTCCTATTAGACTAGTAGGCCCTGGAACTTCTGGCCAGTTCTGCAGCAGACACCCATCTTTGTGTAATGTCCACCTGCCTGCCCTTTTTTTTTGAGATGGAGTCTCACTCTGTCACCTAGGCTGGAGTGCAGTGGCCAGATTTTGGCTCACTGCAACCTCTGCCTCCTGGGTTCAAGTAATTCTCCTGCTTCAGCCTCCTGAGTAGCTGGGACTACAGCCTGCCACCACACCCAGCTCATTTTTTATTTTTGGTGGAAACAGTGTTTCACCATGTTGGCCAGGCTGGTCCTGAACTCCTGACCTCAGGTGATCTGCCCCCTTCCGCCTTCCAAAGTGCTGGGATTACAGGCGTGAGCCACCACACCCAGACTTTTTTTTTTTTTTTCGAGACAGTCTTGCTGTGCCACCCAGGCAAGAGTGCGTGATGTGATCTCAGCTCACTGCAACCTCCTGGGTTCAACTCAGCTACTGAGCCTCCTGAGTAGCTGGGATTACAGACATGTGCCACACTGACCGCTATGCAACCTTAGCCACATACCCAGCTAATTTTTTGTTTTTAGTAGAGATGGGGTTTCACCATGTTGGCCAGGCTGGTCTCGAACTCGTGTCCTCAAGTGATCTGCCTGCCTCGGCCTCTCAAAGTGCTGGGATTACAGGTGTGAGCCACTGCGCCTGGTCTACATGCCCTTCTTGAGGAGAAATATAGGATGCTGGGGAAACCAAGGCAGGGAGGAATCTAGTCTTGGGGTGAATTGACAACGATAGGCTTAGAAGTTCCTGGCATTGTTGTTAACTGGCCACAGGCAGGAAGGCCCTGCCAATTCCCTTTCTTTACAGAAGGAGAAACTGAGGACAAGTGACGTGGCTAAGGTTGCATAGCGGTCAGTGGCAGAGCTAGCTGGTGCCAGAACCCAGATCTTCTGGCTTCTTCTCCAGAGCCTTTTTAGCCTCACTCTGCTAGGAGGAGGTGGGCTAGTGCCCTGGCTCTTATGCATATGCAGCTCCCCAAAGTCAAAGACCTTTGTATTTCCCTCCAGCAGAGTCAGAAAGTCTGGTGAATGGGAACCATACCCCACAGCCTGCAACACGGGGAGCCTCAGCCTGTGCCAGCCACAGTTCCCTGGTGAGCTCTATTGAGAAGGACCTGCAAGAGATCATGGACTCATTGGTGCTAGAGGAGCCTGGAGCTGCTGGCAAGAAGCCTGCGGCAACCTCTCCACTGTCGCCGATGGCTAATGGTGGGCGCTACCTGCTGTCCCCCCCAACCAGTCCCGGTGCCATGTCTGTGGGCTCCAGCTATGAGAACACCTCTCCAGCCTTCTCTCCACTCTCCTCACCAGCCAGCAGTGGAAGTTGTGCCAGTCACTCACCTAGTGGGCAAGAGCCAGGACCTTCAGTGCCCCCACTGGTGCCTGCCCGTTCCTCCAGTTACCATCTGGCCCTGCAGCCCCCACAGTCCCGCCAAAGTGGTGCTCGCTCAGAGAGTCCTCGGCTGAGCAGGAAAGCAGGCCATGAGAGGCCTCCCAGCCCTGGCCTCCGGGGTCTGCTGACAGACAGCCCTGCTGCTACTGTCTTGGCGGAGGCCCGGAGAGCCACTGAGAGCCCCCGGCTGGGTGGGCAGCTGCCTGTGGTGGCCATCAGCCTGAGTGAATACCCAGCTTCTGGTGCTCGCAGTCAACCCACCAGCATTCCTGGCAGCCTCAAGTTCCAGCCTCCAGTCCCTGCTCCCCGAAACAAGATTGGCACACTCCAGGACCGCCCTCCTAGCCCTTTCCGTGAGCCTCCAGGTAGTGAGCGGGTGCTAACAACCAGCCCCTCACGCCAACCGGTGGGCCGAACATTTTCAGATGGGTTAGCCACCCGTACCCTGCAGCCTCCTGAGAGTCCTCGCCTGGGCCGGCGGGGCCTGGACAGTATGCGAGAACTGCCCCCCTTAAGCCCATCTCTGTCCCGACGAGCTCTCTCCCCACTGCCCACCCGGACCACCCCAGATCCCAAGCTAAGCAGGGAAGTAGCAGAGAGTCCTCGGCCCCGGCGCTGGGGAGCCCATGGGGCTTCACCAGAGGACTTCTCCCTGACGCTGGGGGCACGGGGCCGTAGGACACGGAGCCCCTCACCCACACTGGGTGAGTCTCTGGCACCCCGAAAGGGCAGCTTCAGTGGCAGGCTGAGCCCAGCCTACAGTCTGGGCTCTCTTACTGGGGCATCACCCTGCCAGAGTCCCTGTGTCCAAAGGAAGCTCTCCAGTGGGGACTTGCGGGTGCCTGTCACAAGGGAGCGGAAAAATAGCATCACAGAGATCAGTGACAATGAGGACGACCTCCTGGAGTACCACCGGCGACAGCGCCAAGAACGGCTCCGGGAGCAGGAGATGGAGAGGCTGGTGAGCAGGTGCCAGGGAGGCTGCCACTGTCTATGGCAGGGTCTCTGCCAGGGCTTGAGCAGGCCAGCTAGCAGAGTGGGAGGGGCCCTCAAACAGGGCTTGGGTTTCTCAAGGTTCTCCACCTTCAGGATACACTTTAGTGATCAATGTCTTATGGTTCTGGTGCCCCAAAGAAGTTTCTTTGAAATCTCTAAGGCTTTACTTTAAATTCTTGCTAATTTTGTGTTGATTCAACATAGCATTTGTTTTAACATATAAATTAAATTTTACATTGTTTACTTGAGTACAGTGAAGCTCTAGGAAAACATACCTAGGAAATTGTATGGCAGGCACAGCCTCCCCCAACTCCTCCATATGATAAGTCCTTGCACCTCCCAGTTTGAGAAGCGGGTGATGATGATGAGTAGGCTGAAGCTCAGAGAGGGGAATGGATTTGTCCAAGGTCACACAGCAAGTTCTGGCAGAGCTGGAATTGGAACCCAGGTCTTCTGTCTATCTGACTCTTTCTGAGACTTGTTTTTTTTTTTTTTTTTTTTTTTTTTTAGACAGAGAGTCTCACGCTGTCGGCCAGGCTGGAGTGCAGTGGTGCAATCTTGGCTCACTGCAACCTCCACCTCCTGGGTTCAAGCAATTCTCCTGCCTCGACCTCTCGTGTAGCTGAGACTACAGGCACGTGCCATCATGCCTGGCTAATTTCTTCTATTTTTAGTAGAGATGGGGTTTCACCGTGTTAGCCAGGATGGTCTCAATCTCCTGACCTCGTGATCCACCCGCCTTGGCCTCTTAAAGTGCTGGGATTACAGGTGTGAGCTACTGCGCCCGGCTGAGACTTGTTCTTTAGAAAAGCCCCTTGTCCTTCTTTTTTGCTTCTCTTTGGCCTCTCTCTGGGCACTCTACAAGTGTCCAGAAGTGGGCAGGTGATTGGGAGCTTTTTGCCCTGGCCCAGGCAGTATCATCTGGGAGTGTGGGTGGCAGGGAAGAGGGACTGAGCAGAATAGACAACCATAGCCTGACCGTTAGCCGGCCTGTGTCATTATGACTGTGTGTCCATGTGCATGCATGTGGGTGCATGCAGGGGCCGGGTGTGGCTCTGGGCAGCTGTCCTGGAGATGGCATCTGAGCTGGGTTGGGGCTGGGATTCCCCAAATAGCTCAGGGAGCTTACGGGGCTCTGGCTGGTGTGTACACGCTCAAGCCCATGTACAGCAGAATGGATTCTGCTCTCTATCCCTTGTGAGCAGAACAGGGTTCCTTGGGAGGTGGGCAGGAACCCTGGGATTGGTTTGAGGAGGAGAACCAGAACTGATGAGAACCATAACTGAAGTGTCTGGAGATGCTTTTGGAAGAGGATGGGACAGTTTTGGATGAGGGTATAGGATTGTGTGTGTGTGTTGGATGGGGGCGAGATGAGGTGGGATCCCGTCTTTTCCTTTGCTGCATTTTCCCTTCACTGTTTTTGCATTGGTCTAGACAAGAATGCATGGCCATTCTAAGCTGGGGTCTCATCCTGGAGAGGGGGCAGTAAGCCTGGCACAGGCAGAGTGGGAGGCACAACCTCCCCCAACTCCATCAGTCTCCGCACCCCCATTCTCACACATAAGCACATACCTTACCACCAGTCCTGACCTGCCCCACCTGCCACTTTAAGTCTTGAAGGCTACCCGCCCTGCCCCTCCCACCTCAACCAGGCTGCTTATCTGGGCCCTGGGGCAGGGGCGGAGGCACTGGCCAAGCCTCCTGGGTGCTGAGGCTCTGTTCCTGTTTTTTTTTTTTTGCCATGGAACTGGGCAAGCAACAGGAGGGAAGCTGGGTAAGTGAATGAGAACACTTCTCCAGCCTTCTCTCCACTTCCTGTGGTTTGGGTTCATGGCCAAAATTGTAAGTGGTGAGAGACACTTGAGGAGGTCGAGGGACCCTAGAGAGCCATGGGAGCCTCACAAGCCAGTCTTCAGGCATACAGGTAGGCCTGCAGAAGAGGGCAATGAAGACCAGGAATGTGATTGTATCATTCCTTCTTTACCTCCTAGGCCCCTGAGAGGTGACTGTATTTGGGTGGGTGTGTATGTGGAGTGGGGTAGATTAAGTGGTAGGGCCCCAGGAGTACTCACTCATGGGCCCAGGCATTTAAGGACTGGCAGTAACCCATCCTGCTGATAAACAGCCAAGGGCTGCCTGAGTGTAACTTGGAGCTGAGGTGGGGACAAAGAGGGCCGTGTCCTCGGTCTGCCTCTTCTCCATGTGGGTCTGTGGCTGGGTGTCAGGTCCCTGTGGGCTCGTGGGTCTGTTTGCCAGCCCTGTCTGTCTGCATAGGTGCCCACCTGTCTGCGTGCTACACTGTGTTTACCTGTGAGTGTGCATCAGTGTGCATTTGTGCATGTCAGGACTGGTGTCTTTGTACCTGCCTGTTAACGCAGGGCCAGCGCACATGTTGTGTCCTTGCGTGCCTGTGCATCAGTGCTAGTGTGTCAGTGTGTCCTTCTGTCTGTAGATCTGTGTGTACCTGTGTCAGCACGAGCATCTGAGTTTATCTGTGTCTCATTGTGGTCTGTAGTCTGCTTAAAAGTGTATTTCCGTATGTGTTTGGTGTGTTCCTATGTGTCCATGAGGAAGCCCTGTCCTGGGATAGATTGAAAAAAGAAAGGAACAGGAAGACGGAAGGGGCTGGCCCAGAAGTAGGCAGGAAGAACCAGGCTGTTGTGCCACGTGGGCAGGTGGCACAACAGCCTGGTTCTTCCTGCCCATTTCTGGGGCACCCTGTTTGCCTCTGCCTCCCCGGGGTCTTGGGGTCAGGCCTCTCCTGACTTGACGCTGGTGCCCTAGCCCCCAGTAACCCTGCTCTCCCTCCTGACAGGACGCTGAACCTGGCTCTGTCTCCACCAGGGCTCAGCCTCCTCCCCTTCATGTCGTGCTCTGTCTATCCTCCCCAGGAACGCCAGCGCCTGGAGACCATCCTGAACTTGTGTGCCGAATACACCCGGGTTGATGGGGGACCCGAGGCTGGGGAGCTTCCCAGCATTGGGGAGGCCACTGCAGCATTGGCACTGGCAGGCCGAAGGCCCTCACGAGGTCTTGCAGGAGCCTCTGGGCGGAGCAGCGAGGAGCCTGGAGTTGCCACCCAACGCCTGTGGGAGAGTATGGAACGCTCAGATGAGGAAAATCTCAAGGAGGAGTGCAGCAGCACTGAGAGCACCCAGCAGGAGGTGAGATGGAGGGGTGGGCAGGACAAAGAGGCTGAAGTTGGACCTGCTTGGGGCAGAGGAGGCTGGCGTAGTGAATGCCAAGGTTCAGAGAGGGGAAGGATCAAATTTGGGAAGAGATCAGAGAGCAGAGGTGCAGAAATGAGACAAGGAAGAGAAGGGAGGTGTTGATGAGTTTTCCAAGCTATAAATATGCTTTATGACCTGCCTTTCCTTGGGGCCCCACCCAGGCCTGGCACTCAGTGGTAAATCTTTATTCTCTTCAGCAGAGCCATTATTGCTCTCCTTAAAGGGAGGGATAGCCTCCTGTCTCAGTCCAGCTATTCCTTAGCAAGTGACTGGAGGAATAGGCAATCCGTTCTCTTAGTCTGATCCTAAAAGGCTCTAGGCTTCTAGGCTTCCTCAGTTGATGGCTTCCCTCCCCTCCAGCACGAAGATGCACCTAGTACCAAGCTCCAGGGAGAGTTGCTAGCCCTGGAAGAAGAGCGGGCTCAGGTGCTGGGGCGCGTGGAGCAGCTCAAGGTCCGCGTGAAGGAGCTAGAGCAGCAGCTGCAGGAGTCAGCCCGAGAGGTGAGCCGTGAAGGCCCTAGCTGGACTCTTCCCTAGGCCAACTGAAGGCCCCAGAGAGGGGCCACAGTCAGCTGCTTTGACGGGGACCCTGGTGTCTGCCCCCAGGCTGAAATGGAGCGGGCACTGCTGCAGGGAGAGAGGGAGGCAGAGCGTTCACTGCTGCAGAAGGAGCAGAAGGCAGTGGACCAGCTGCAGGAGAAGCTGGTGGCCTTGGAGACAGGCATCCAGAAGGAGAGGGACAAGGTAACCCACACCTGGCCCTGCTTAGTGCTGGGTACCAGTGGCCTGGGAGAAAAGGAGAAATGTCTTCTCTGGGGCCCTGTACCCATCACCTCATCAACAATTCTGCAGTACAAGTGGTCTCTGTGGCCTTCTGGGGACAGCGTGACTTGTCCTCCTCTGTAGAAGGTCCCAGCTTGGAGGGTACTGCCAGGGGCTGGGCTGGTGTCTGGGGTCTCCTCTGTCTGGGTCTGTGTGCTACCTCTGGGTGCCTGCCTTCCCTGGCCCTTTGTGGCCCTTCTAGGAAGTGCCAAAGCCCCTTCTTGGGCAGTGAGCACAGCCCAAGGGACTGACATTGGGGAGTGATTCAAGTTTGGTTCCCACTGTCTGGAGAACATTTCCCTCCAAGCATGCCACAAGTGCTTACGCTGTGATCTTCGGGAGATGGCCCTCGGGCCTCTGCTTCCCCGAGCCTTCAGAATCTGCAGCCTCCCATTGCAGGTGATCCTAGCTCCTGCCCCTGCCCCTTTCAGATTTCGTGACAGCCTGCAGGGGCCACTCCCAGATGCCCAACACCGTGCCAAAAGCTCTGAAGTGGAGAGGGGTCATCTATTTCTGGATTTGACAGTATTTTTCCAAGAATTTAATTTTCCTTCTGGATTTTTTGAGTTTCTTCCTCCTGCCCTCAATTTTGAGGATCTTAAAAATTCTTTGACCTTTTTTTTTTTTTTGGAGCTTTGGCTCTGGCCCCCAAAACCACACTCCCAAATTCTGTGCCAAATTAACTCCATGCTTGCCAACTAGGCCTACACTAACGCTCCCTCTAATCACTGTCCTGGGCTCTGCATGCCCCTAACTGCCAGTGCCACCCAGGCAGGGCTGAGCCATGCCTACTTTTGCACTAACTCAATGGGTGCCTCCGTGCCCTAGGCCTCTCCCCTCTAATGCTGCCTCCTTCCTTTCTTGCTGTGGGACCCCAGAGTTTTGATCAGAAAGGATTTGGCAAGAATTAGCTCAACTTTACTCAAGGGGGCATTGGCAGAGGAGTATAAGGGTGGGGGAAATGCTTGGCTGTGGAGCTGCTCTGCCTGAAGAGTTCTTTCCATTGGAAATGCCTGAGCTGCTGTCTTAGGCTACTGTCTAAGGACAGCATGAGATAACCCAAGAAAGCCTCCTGGCAGCTTCCCACACAGCAGAGCAGGCTGTTTTCCACCTATTCCCCTGCCTGCCCTCTGGAGCCAAGGAGTAAGGAGGCCTAGTTGTGGACAAGGCCTTGGAGAGCTTGAACAAGACCTGTCTGCCAACATAGTGGCCACTCTTCCTAGCTTTCCACTGGGGCTTCCCAAATTCAGATACCCGTCAGAGGTTGGTAATGGGTAGCCCCTACTCTTTCCCCCACCCCTGAGCCACCTATAACACAGGGTATTTTAAAGGCTGAATCCAAGAATGGGGAAGTGCCTAGACCCCAGGAACTGGCCTGATCAGTCCTCCTCTCTGGGGATGGGTAGATGAGTGGGGTAGAGGGGTGGGAGTGGCTGGGTTCAGCACAGGGCCTTACTCCCAGGGATAAAGCTCAACATTCCAGAAGGAACCTGCCTAACCTCATTTCCCACTGACCTGGAGTTTCTTGGAGGCCTGGACTTCGCTTTCTCTCTGGGGAAGAGAGAAGTTATTTGAGGTTGTGGTAGTGAAGGTGGTGCTTATGGTGGTAGTGATGGCAGTGGTGTGGACGGTTCACTCAGCTTCCCTCCCCTGCCCCCAACCCATGGCTCCACTCTGGCTTTGGAATCAGTAATCACAGTTTCTCCTCTGCCTGTCCTTTGAGGGGTGACTCACCAAACCCTCCCCTCGTCCCCCTTCCCGCCCTCAGAGGTGTCATCTCACCCCAGACAGAATCGTCCACCCCCTCTGTACCCACTCCTGGGACTCTTATTTCCATGGCAACGGCCTGAACTAATTGCAACCCTCATCCCTGAAGTTCAGGCTGCAGGGCCAACACCCCACCCCCAATCTGGGCAGGAGGGGAGGGAGGCCAAGGGGGTTGGGCTGGGGTCTCCTCTGCCGCACTCCTTTAACATCCTCAGCTCCTGATTCACGATCAATCCCGGATTTAACCCTCACCATCACTACCCTTTTTCCCTGGGTTAAATTTTGGTCTCTGGGCTGTGGTAGAAGGGGAGAGATGAGAGCTGGAAGCTCTGATTGTGTGATGCAGAACCAGCCTTGACTGGTTTGGAGAAAACAGAGGGCCTTGTCTCAGGACCTACCCAACAATTTCAGTTCCAGAGACTCAGGAGACCAAAATCTGTGCCCTGCCCCCACACCTCTGCCTGTGTTACCGCATCCCCTGCACCTCCGAGTGCTGTGTTACCCTTCAGCTCCTGGCCTCGGGCCCTCTCCCTCTTCACCTCTTTCCCTCCTCGCTTTCCCTTTCTACTCTTTTCTTTCTCCTCTCCTGGTTATTCTCCTCTTTGATTCCAGGCTTTTTTTCTCCTCTCTCAATCCCACTGCCGACCCCCTTTCTGTCCCGCCCTGGCCGCCCTCCCGCGCTCCCCTCCCGCCGCTGCCGGGCCGGAGTTGAGGAGTGTGTGTTCTGTTTCTCCCCTGTGCCCCGCCCTCTCCCTCGCCCTCCCGCCGACCAGGAGAGGGCGGAGCTGGCCGCGGGACGGAGGCACCTGGAGGCCCGCCAGGCGCTCTACGCCGAGCTCCAGACGCAGCTCGATAACTGCCCCGAGTCAGTGCGGGAACAGTTACAGGAGCAGCTGAGAAGGGTCAGTTCCACCGCCCCCCCTCCCCCGGCCCCTGCGGGCCACGCCCCAGAAGGAAGAGAGGAGAGCGGTGGGACGGGACCGCCTGGCCCCTGGAGTACCTGCCGGACACCAGGGTCGGTGCTGTGGCTTGGAGGGAACCGGGAAGGTTGGGGGGATCAGCGCTCCAGGCCGTGATGCCCGCGAAAGGGCAAGGCCAAGTACGGCGGGAGTTGGGTGGAGGCAGGTTTCTTACCCAATTTCCCCGGGTCCAGCCCTATACAACGCATGCCCCTGTGGCCTGGCCTTCCAGGCCCAGAGTGGCATTGCAAGCACCACCCAACCCCCTTTGTCACTGTCGTTGAAGGAGGCAGAGGCCCTGGAGACTGAGACAAAGCTCTTTGAGGACCTGGAGTTCCAGCAGTTGGAGCGGGAGAGCCGCGTGGAGGAGGAGCGCGAGCTGGCCGGCCAGGGGCTGCTCCGGAGCAAGGCTGAGCTGCTCCGCAGTATCGCCAAGAGGAAGGTGTGCCACCCCGTTCCCTGCTGCGTGCTGTTGGAGGCCAGTGACCTGGGTTTGAATCCCAGTGACCTCACAAGAGTTAACTTCGCCTTTTGTGCCTGGGTTTCCTTGTATGTAAAATGAGAATTAGAACAGGCTGTTATGAGAATTAAACAAGATGTAAAGACAGAATAGAACGTGATTGTTGTAAGCACTCGGTGAAGGATAGCTGTTATTATTAAGCTCTGACTCCCCTCAGTCTTCCAGTGGAAAATGGATTCTGCTCCCATTCAGAGCTTGGGACTGGCCTGGCAGGAAGTTGAAAGATGAAGGAGGAGGAGGCTGGCCCCTGCGCTTGCAGAGCTCTTGTCTGGTGGAAGTGCTGGGACACACAGAAAGATTTGAGATCTGGATATTAGAGCCAGTTAGGGGCCCTAGATAGGGCGTTCATTTGGGTCCCGCCATGGCTCAGCCCTGCCTTGGCTGAGCTATAAAACAAAGGGATTGGGCATTGTAGCCTGGCTGGCTCTGACACGCTAAAGACTATGATGGTCTGCTCCTGATCTCAGCCAGACCACAGAATGGTGGGGCAGGTGCCTGTGTGTGAGGGTGGGGAGTAAAGCTGGGAGTAGGTATGTGTTAGTAAGGGCTGGGACTTGCGAGGATGGCTCAAGCAGCTTCCATCCTTATGGCTGAAGCTTGTGGCTGTGCACACGCAGGCATGCATGTACATTTTTCCTGGCTAGAATGAATGCAGGGGAAGTGAGGGTGGTGAGATTGGGGAGGGGTGTCTAAAATTGGCTTAGGGGATTTGCTGGGTAGCTTGGGTTTGGTGGTAAGTGGGGAGCTGCTGGACCTTCCTTGAGTCCAGGTCCCATGCTTCTCTCCCTGAGCTGCTCTGTCTTACAAATGCACTTTCTGGATATAAGGCTGACTGATGAAAGGCAGGAAGAAAATGGACATACCTAAGCACATGGGTGTGTGTCAGGCACCCTGCTGGGAGCCTTCCTTAGATTACCTCATGCTGTCCTTAGGATGGTACCACAAGGCAAGTGCTGTTATCCCCATTTTATAGACAAGGAAACTAGGAGTAGGAGAAGCTACATATTTTGCCCAAAGCCTCCCATTATATAAGCTTCAGAGTCAGAATTGGAACCCAGGCCTGCTGGCCCAAATCACATGTTCCTTCCACTGTACTGCACTGAGGCTAGGGGTGGGCACTCCTCTAGCCTCTCCCTCTTTCTTTCTGGAGGGAATGCAATAGGGAGTTATAGATCAGCTAATCTCATCCCTTTGGGATCCTGGTGAGTATAAATAAGCTCCAGGAAGTTTGGGAGGACTTGGCAGTAGTGGATTCTTCTTCCCAGACCCATCCTGGCTCCTGGGAAACTGGAGCTCAGCCCCTGGTACCTGGGTGTCACGTTCTTCCCCATGCTCCCCCTTAGGAATCTTGTCCAGCTTTCATCCCCAGACCCTAGTGTCCCACCCTAGGCTCTGTCTGCCCTGGTGCTCCCCTGCCCTTTCCACTCTTACTCATAGTGGCTCAGAGCACTGCCCTGGGACTCCAATAGATGATTCTAATCTTTGCTCTACCACTTAGTTGTCTAAGAGATCTTAGCTCCTAAATATGTTGGTGTTCTCACCTGTAAAATGGGTATAAAGGCAGCTGCCTCAAAGGGAAACGTATTAAATGACAAAACAAATGCAAAACATTTAGCAGAATTCCTGGCTCCTAATGGGTTCTTAGTAAATGGCAGCTCTTGCTGTGAGGATTACTGCCTAGCCTACTTTGTGGTTGTTGTTGATTTTGAGACAGAGTCTCACTCTTGTCACCCAGGTTAGAGTGCAATGGCTTGATCTCGGCTCACTGCAACCTCCACCTCCTGGGTTCAAGTGATTTTCTTGCCTCAGCCTCTCGAGTAGCTGGGATTACAGGTGTCCCCTACCACACCTGGCTAATTTTTGTACTTTTGGTAGAGACGGGGTTTCACCATGTTGGCCAGGCTGGTCTCAAACTCCTAACCTCAAGTGATCCAGCCTCCTTAGCCTTCCAAAGTGCTAGGATTACAGGCATGAGCCACCGCGCCTGGCCAGCCTACTTTGGTCTTCTCTTGGACTGACCGAAGGTTTAGGACATCTCCCTTCTTTAACTTTTCCTCTCCCATGACTTGCTCCTAAGGGTAGTGGTTTAAAGCCGCCTTCTTCAGGAAGCCCTCCTGGGATTAACCCATCCCATTTTTCCCATCCCTTGTCCTTTCCCCTTACTTATTATCTTTTTATTTCCTTTTGGCATATGATTGTTGAGCCAGTACTGTGCTAAAAGCCCTATTGGGGTATAAAGACAGAAAAGATAGGGGTTCTGCTATGGATCTTACATTTGGGGCAGTGTGGTGGTGGTGATAACAGATATATTCACAGATAATAATAATAAAGGCAGATGGTGATACAGGGTAATGTGAGCACAGAGGAAGGAACAAAGAAATCGAGTGGCATCAAGGAAGACTTTGGAGAGGAGGTAGCCTTTGGTCTGGTCTTAGATGATAAGTAATCTCCTCTACCTATAGAGAAGGTTGGGACAGCTCTTCTGGCCTAAGGAAGCAATATAAGAGAGGCCTGAGAGTTTATAGCCACACAGCTGAGTTTACAGTGTGGCTGAGTTAAGAGGACATGGAGGCAGTAGGAAGGAGGGGAGCTGCAAAGGGTAGAACCAGTTTGGGAGCCCTGAGTGCCTGGTAAGGAGTTTGTGCTTTATCCCGTGGGTAATGAGGAGTCACTGAAAGACTGTGAGACGAGGCATGATCTGACCTTACTTGTGAATTTTTCAAAAATTATTCAAGTAATATTTCTTTTTAGAAAGTAATTTTTCTTTTTAGAAAAATTAGAAAATTCAGATAAGCAAACACACCTCAAAGTCATCTTAGGAAGCTATTTGTGACAGTGTGGAGTGGATCAGGAAGTTGACGGTGAAAGTAGAGGCTGGTGAGAAGGTCCAGGCCAGGGAAGCAGAGGGCCTGGATTTGCGTGGTGGCAGGTGGGGGTGGGACGGGGGAATGGGGCAGATGGAGTGTCTCCATACTTTGGGACCCATTAGCCGTGGGGTAAGGGAAGGGAGATTTGAGGATCTGGGTGGTGTGCCTAATATAGGGTCATTGGTCAAGGGAAGGAGGGAGGTGTGAGAGAAGGAGCCCACATGGCAGCCTGAGTTTTCTTAGGGTAAGTTCAAGCCAAGCAGAAGAGCTGGTTGATCCTCTTCACTTGAGCCTTGAATCTCTGGGCAGGGGAGCCAGCCAGTTCTCACGTTGGGCTCAGCGCTGTCTCCCCAGGGCCTGACCAACCACCCCATCTCCTCTAGGAGCGCCTGGCCGTCCTCGACAGTCAGGCCGGGCAGATCCGAGCTCAGGCTGTGCAAGAGTCAGAACGGCTGGCCCGAGACAAGAACGCTTCCTTACAGCTGCTGCAAAAGGTAGTGTCCCTCGGGTTGGGCTGGGGATTTGGAGTAGGGTAAGCGGGAGGGGAGTGCAGAAGGGCTGGGGTGCAAATGTGCTGGGGTGGAGCACGGGGCCCCCCTCACACAGTCTCCTGGCTCCCACTTCTCTTTGACACTCTGCCACTCTGGGCTTCCAGGAAAAGGAGAAACTGACTGTGCTGGAAAGGAGATACCACTCACTCACAGGGGGCAGGCCTTTCCCGAAGACCACATCGACCCTCAAAGAGGTATCATGATTGGGTTAGCCCCAGCTTCAGGCCCAAGGAGTGTCCCAGCAGGCTCTGAGTAACATATGACACTTTCGCCTTAATGGCTGAGGTTCTGTGGGGGCATCTTCCTGAATGGGAGAGATTTGAGGAGGAATGGCCCCAAGCTCTGGGGTTTGACCTTCCATGGCTACCGGCTGCCTCGTTTAGTTGCCTTTTGGGCTCCCAGGAGCCCACTGATTTCACTGTTTTTGGTGGCTGAATATGGGTGGGGACTCAGGGCCGTGGGTTGGGTGGGCAGACAGCTCAGAGGTTTAGTAGGGGCCGGGCTGTATGGACTCGCCTTGAAGGGGAGCACAGGGATCTAGGGTTGCTGATGCTGAGGCTCCTGGGCTTCAGTCTTGAGGTAGGCCTTTGTCTCAGAATAGGACATTGGGGCCCCATAAGTGATTCTTCCCCAGGTCTGTATGTCTGGTGAATGAGTTCCAAATAGAACACATCTGGTTTACCAACTTCTTTCCACCCCCTCCCTGCCTCGCTACACAAACAATTTATGCCTGGGGTGGGGAGCTGGGTTGAGTGTGAGGGATGCAGCCCCTCACCATGTCCCCTTTCTGTAGGCTGAGCTGCTCATCTCCGAGTCCTCAGAGATGGGGCTGGGGACTAAGGCTCTGGGCCTTTTCCCAGGGTCTTTTCAGGCTGGGGCCTCCTCTGTCTCTTTAACCCCACCTGCTTCCACTCTTCTCTGCCGCAAAGCGCAAGAGGTAATCACAGCTAACTCCGTGCTCTGCTTTGCCCACTGCTGCCTGGCTGCCTGCTGAGCCCCTGCCTACAGCTCCTTCCAGGATCTAGCGGAAGGGCATGTGGTGATAATTTCTTGGCTGGCCAGCGTTTGGGAGAGTGTGTGTGAGCGTGCCATGCCGCCATTCCATAGAATGCCTGGGCAGCCCATTGAATTGCATATGAATTTGCCTATATTCTGCATGCCAATCATCAGTTCTCACAACATGCTGGACCCTCTGGCTCATTTTCCTTTTCCATAACCCCAGAGGACAACCTGGTTCTAGAGCTAGGCCTGGATGGGCCCCTTGGATAGGGCAGGCTTATGATCCTGTGCTTTGATTCAGCATGCATTGTGGAGGTCTACCATGCTCCCAGCACCCAGATAAACTCAGTTTCTAAGGACAGGTGATGAATACGACAGTCCCTGTTCTCCCAACCCACAGTTGAATGTGTTGGCATCTTTCCAAGGACTCACCTTGGGCAGTGGGCCTATTTTTCTGCCAGGCTTTTAACTGATCCTTGCTAAGGCCCTGGTGGTGTCTCTACCTTCCCTCACCTGTTTCTAGCTCCTGCCTGGGCTGATAGGGTGTGAGGGAGCCCTGGGGAATGGTGCGACTGGTGTTCAGTGCTGCATGTGTGTACCCCGCTGGGGATACTCAGGTTGTAGGAGGCAGGTGGGGTCTCTGGAAGCTGAGTTCTGATCCTCAGTGAACTCTCAGAAGGCCTTCTGTGGGCTTCTTTGCCTGCCCCCAGCCCAGGGCGAATTCAGACATGGGCCTTCTGCCTGTGGCAGAACTGGTTGCCAACGTGACTTCAAAAGTGGAGGGCAGGAGGAGCCTTCAGACAGTTGGTTCTGCTGCCCTTTTCTGGTCTCCGTCACTCCCTGCAGCCATCTACGGGCATAGTAGGCATCTCACCGCTGCCTTGGATTTTGTATTGACATGGAGTGACGGCCCTGTGGCCTGGCATGGAGTTTGGGGTGTTGGGCACCTTGTTGAACCCACTTAACCCCTTCTTTGCCCACCCCTACCCCTTTCACTGGGTACCCCAGGAATATGTGACCCTGGCAGAAGTTTTCCAGCTGTGTTCCCGCTTGGATCCCTATGCTTCTGCCACCTCCCCCAGTGTGCTAACCCAGCCCCTGCCTGACAGTGAGGTACCAGCCATCAAGGGTGCCCACCAATGCCCAAGGACCTCTTTATGGATGACCTAAATTCTCCCTTGGGCTGGGTGGGGCTGGAGGGACAGACAGCAGGGTCTGTCTTTGTCAGTGAGGGAGGGCAGCTTGCACAAGGGGAGGTTGGGAGTGGTTTCTTTTCTTCCCTGGGGCCTTGGGAACTTTCTTTAGCTCCTATGGTCCCGGGAGGGGTAGGCCTTCTGCTCTAGGATGAGGGCATTGAGTTGAGAGGACTCTGGCTCTCCTAGGCTGCAGGCTCTCTACTTCCTGCCCTTTCCTCCCTTCCCCTGTGGGTAGGGCCATCTCATGTGTTCTATTCCCATTAACCTCTTATATTCCCTCCTGCATCTGGCCTTGCCCCAAGTACGTGATGCTTGAGCAGCTAAAGGTGATGCGGGGCACCTCGCCCATGCCCCCAGCCCCTGTGCCAGGCCTTCCTCCCTGGGCCTCCGCCTCCCGGGACCTGGTTCCCACCACCTGCCTTCCTCCCATGCTGCCCTCCTCCTCCTTCGCTTCCATCATGCCTTCACCCAAGGTTGGTGGTCTGTGAGTTCTTGCTACCCCCACCCATGACTGGTGTGCTCTGTGTGTGTTTTGCCCCTGCTCACCTGGCCTCTTGGCTCTGGACCAGCCCAAAGGGAGTGCCCAGTGCCTGCAAGCTCTGTCTGGTGGCTGGTTTCATTGTAGCACATGTCTATGGTCTGGAAGTTGTACCCTGACTGTTTCTCTTTGCCCTTATTACATTCAGGGCAACTGTTGTCTCACTGTTTTTCTCTTCTTTTTCTTGATGCTCTCCTTTCTCCCTTCCTTCCTTCCCTTCTTCCTTTACCTTCCTGTCCATTTCCCTGATATGGCCTTCCTTTAACCTTCCCCTTCCTTCTTCCTCTTCTTTCTCCCTTCTCCTGCCTTTTCTTTTCCCTTTATTTCCTGGCCTTTCCTCTCCATCCTTCCTCTCCTGTCCCTTTTTCCCCTTCCCGTTCCCACCTCCAGATGGAGAAGCTGCTGCTCCCTGCTGTAGACTTAGAGCAGTGGTACCAGGAGCTGATGGCCGGGCTGGGGACTGTCCCTGCTGCAGCCTCCCCTCACTCTTCTCCCCCGCCTCTGCCTGCCAAAGCTTCCCATCAGCTGCAGGTAACCCCTCCTTCACGGCCCATCCAACCCCAGCCTTTGCACCTGTTCACTGTGATACCTCCTGCCAATCCATCAGCCACACAGTACCACCTTGAGCAGAGGCATCAGCCCAGCAAGGGCAATGAGGGTGCCTCTCGTCCCTGAGAGGATCACTCCATGGGCAGCCATCCTAGCATGTGGGCAACCAGAGGGCCAGCCTCCTGAGTCTAAAGCTATCTGATGAGTGTCTAGTGGAAGGTGGTTCTGGAGCTGTGTCCGGTTGGGATCTGTTTGCCCTGTGCTGAGCCAGGCTGTGGGTCTGGCCTATGCTTGGCAGCCCCACACCTGGAGCTTCTCACCCAATCTGGGGACCTGACACGCTCTTGGGCCTGTTGCAACTGGAACTAGTGTGTCCTGGGAGAACTGCCGGTATTTTGTTCTCCTGGTCTCTCCAGGGGTGACACTTGGAAGCAGAAAAGAAGGGGCAAAGACTCTGAAGTGATAGCCCAAGCCTCCTGAGAGTTGCCATGGAGGGTGTGGGCCTATCTGAACCTGCAGCAAGCAACTGACCATGGGGTGGGAAAGGGGGCTGGGATAGTCTTCCCCTCAGGTTTCCCTCACTGACCTGCTGCAGTGCCTAAGATTTACCATTTAAGATCATACCTTGAATGAAGGCACTGCATCTGTAAGACTGTGACCTTAGCTAAAATGTCATGTTTCTTGGGGAGGAGTTTGATCGTATAATACTTGTACTGTGTACCCCACTGGTTAGAGGCTTTAACATGTTTTGATTCTCTTAATCATCACCATAGGCCTTTGAGGTAGATGAACTCTCATTTTATAGATGAAACACTGGGGCCTGGAGAAGATAAGTAATCTCTCCAAGGCCACACAGCTAGGAAGTAGCAGAGCTGATGCCAAGTCAGGGTTTGTGACTCTAAAGGCCATATTCACTGCATGCTGGTGCTTCAGGGGAGTTTGGTGATTATTTAGTCTAGTCCTACCCGCTTCTTTTGCAGATAAGGAAGTCAAGGCCCAGAGTAGGGAGGTGTGTGGCCCAAGGTCCCACAGCCTGTTAGTGGCTGAGGTAGAACCAGAGGGAACTCAGCTTCTGGTTGGTATCCTGCACCTGCCTGCCTGATGTTAAATCCTTGCATAGGTCTGTTTACAGCTCTTTTCTTAGACCCAGGGTTGGGCTAGGGATTGGCCCAGGGAAGAGCAGCCTGGAAAGGAGAATTGGCAGCTGCCAATAGCATCTGGCCATTGGGCTGGCTCAGGAGGCTCAACCTTGTTGTCAGAGCCAGAAGGCCTCAGAGGCCTGGTGCCAGGGTGGTACTTCAGATCACAGCCAGACGAGGTGACATGGGGGAGGTGGCCAATGGGGGAGCCAGAAGTCACTGGGCACTATCTTTTCTCTCCAGGTTTACCGCTCCAAGATGGATGGCGAGGCCACCAGCCCCCTTCCTCGGACCCGCAGCGGCCCCCTCCCCTCCTCCTCTGGCTCATCCTCCTCCTCCTCCCAGCTCAGCGTGGCTACCTTGGGGCGTAGCCCCTCCCCAAAGGTCTGAGGACAGTGGGTGGGGCTGCACATGTGGCAGGAGATGGAGACTGCCATGCTGGGGAGAGGCCAAGACCACCCATAAAAGCCTTGGGGATGGGGCTGAGGGTCTTCTGAGCCCAGATCCAAACACTCCATTCCTCTGCAGAGCGCTCTACTCACCCAAAATGGCACGGGCAGTCTTCCTCGCAACCTGGCAGCCACACTCCAGGACATCGAGACCAAGCGCCAGCTAGCTCTGCAGCAGAAGGGTGAGTGACTGCACTGCCAGCCCACCTGCTCTCCTGAGGGGACCCTCCTCCATGCTCATACCTTTCACAGGATGTTTTTCCTTTCACTGGGATCTAGGCAAGAGCAGAAAGGATTTAGATTGGGTACCTAAAGAAGAGCTTCTGGGATATTTATCAAAAGCCTTCAGGGCAGGAGTCTAAGGGTCAGGGGGGCTGTGATGTCTTTCCTAGAGAACCTAGCCAATAAGGGAGGTGCCTGTGGACCTGAATTGGGTTAGACTTTGCCCTCTCTGGAGGCAGAAGATGGATTTGATGCCTCCTAGAAATGGTTGCCTGAGATACTGGCTCTGGGGACTCAAGAGTCCTTGTTGCTTGTGTGCAATTCGGTTGTTTTGAAAGCCCATGTCTGTGCCTCTCTCTCCTCTTACCCCCTCTGTGTCTCTACCGTACCCTCTGCCCGGGGTCCCCCACGCCAGTCGAGTCGCTTCCCGCCGAGCCCCTTCCAACCGACGACCCAGCAGGTAGAACGTTGGTCATAGAGGTCATTGCTTTGGCCAGGCAGCCCCTGCCCTGGCATCAGCATGATGTGTCCTGCCCAGGCCCCCACTGCCTGCAGGCAGGTCCCAGGCTGAGCTGGGTTGGGGCATCCGCTGGCCTCACCCCTCTAGCTGGCCTCTCTTCTGCCCCCAGCTGTGCTCTACCATGTCTCCCCTGCCTTCTTTCCTGCTTTTGTTGCTTTTGCTTCTGCATCGCAGCAGGGTCTGCATTGGCACTGTGGGTGCTCATTGGGTTTCTGCAATCTCTTCCTTCTCCCTTCTCCAGCAGGCAGGGTGGGTGCATGTTTCCTGCCTAGACCTACTTAGGCCTTGGTTGTGAGCTGGAGCTAGCTGGCTGTCATGCTGCCTGGGCACTACTTGGGTAGGTTTGGTGTCCTGTGTGGACTCAGGATGCAAAAGAGCACTGAAGCCAGACTGTGTGGCTGTGGCCGGTTGTGCAGGCAACTGAAGCATTGGCAGAGCAACCAGGCCTGGAGCTGCAGGGGCCTTAGGGAAGCTGCGGGGAGAGGGGGCTGCTCTGTGTTAACCTCTCCTTGCTCGCCCCTCCCTCTGTCTGTGGTGCTGCCAGTGGCCTTCTTCTTAGCTGCGTGGGGAGCCCACTGTGACTCCCACCTGCCTCTTCTGCAGGGCAACAAGTGATTGAGGAGCAACGGCGGCGACTGGCCGAACTGAAGCAGAAAGCGGCAGCTGAGGCACAGTGCCAGTGGGATGCCCTGCATGGGGCAGCGCCCTTCCCAGCGGGCCCCTCGGGCTTCCCCCCTCTCATGCACCACTCTATCCTACACCACCTGCCTGCTGGGCGGGAGCGTGGGGAGGAGAGCGAGCACGCCTATGATACGCTGAGTCTGGAGAGCTCTGACAGCATGGAGACCAGCATCTCCACTGGGGGCAACTCGGCCTGCTCCCCTGACAACATGTCCAGGTACCCCTTAGGCCTGGGCCCGCCGCCTCCCTCAGCCACCTCCTCAGCTCCTTAATGCACCTCCTCTTCCCCTTCTCTCTGCAGTGCGAGTGGTCTGGACATGGGGAAGATCGAGGAGATGGAGAAGATGCTGAAAGAGGCTCATGCAGAGAAGAGCCGGCTCATGGAGTCAAGGGTGAGTCTGACCTGGATCCAGAAGGCAGAAGGTGATGGGCACAGAGCTGCCTGCCGCCTGTCCAGGGCCTGTGCTCCACCCCAAGCCCTTCCACCCACATGAGCTTTGCAACATTCCCTTGGGGTAGAAAATGTTTTAAAAGGTTGTTTCCCTTAAACAGGCATAGGGAGGCTTGGTGAGATTACAGCTTCATGGCTTTTAGGAACAGAGAAGGCAGCATGGTAATCATTCTCCAATCAAGAATTTCTTGTATAGAAACATCCAGGTTTTGCACATTTACTTCTTAGACTTTTTGGCAACTACAGAGATTTTGATTCCTGTCTACCTGCATGGCAGGCCATTCCTCTTGGGGCTGATTGGGAAAAGCAGGAACTGTGGCTAAAGTATAGACCAGAAGAGGAGACAGATGTCCAAGGCAGAGTAGAGGTGTTGGCTGGGGAGCTTTGGGAGCAGAGAGGGCTGACAGCTCCTTCATGTGGCATGGAGCTGGGATTCAGCAAAGAAGGACCTGTGGTTTATCCTGGGCATAGGCAGGCTGATTAAATGTGTGCCTAGGAAGGAGGATAAATAAAAGATCTGCAGAAGCTGTTCAGTGTCCCCCATTTGAGGTACTCTGCATATTTGAGATGAGAGTGAGACGCAGGGAGTAGGGTCAGCAGCTTGAGGGATTTAATAAAAAACAGATACTGTCAGTTCAAATGGAGGACCAACCAGAAAAGAATGCCTTCTATCTTATTTATGTCTAAGTATGGTAAATGTCTAAGCAGCTCCCAGCAAATGTGGGGAAAGGAGATTTTGCCAAATTTTGAGCTGGGAAGAAATGGTAAATGGGAGTTAATGATATAAGAGGTCTTTATCAGTAATTAAGATATATAAAGCATCACTGACATGCTCTGTATTTAATTATTTGTTTTAATGACTTTTAAAATCCTTTTATAGTGGCTTTTATAAGTTCACTTCTGACCTTAGTCTCTAGTCACTTTTCTCTTTTTTTTTTAAGATGGAGTTTCACCATGTTGGTCAGGTTGATCTTGAACTCCCGACCTCAGGTGATCCGCCCGCCTTGGCCTCCAAAATGCTTGGATTGCAGGTGTGAGCCACCACACCTGGCCTCTAGTCACTTTTTTCCCATAAAGTGTGAAGTTCAACAGCAAATGTTTCTAATTTGGAGTTTCAAAGGCCTTCAGTTAGTGATTCAAATTCAACCACTGAATATATTAGTTGTCAAAAAAAACTTGTTTAGATAACACATGTTCTGCGAATTCAGATACAATTGTAAGAACCCCATTTATTTTTTGAGTGCTTTCCTACTGGAATCAGTGATGTGCATTTATATATATGATCTAATTTCATTTGCACTATAATTCTAGGAATGGGCATTCTTAACTTCATTTCACAGATGAGACAACTGAGGCTTAAAAAGTTTAAATGGCCGGGTGCAATGGCTCATGCCTGTAATCCCAGCTACTTGGGAGGCTGAGGCAGGAGAATCGCTTGAACCCGGGAGGTGGGAGTTACAGTGAGCCAAGATCACGCCACTGCACTCCAGCCTGGGCAACAGAGTGAGACTCGATCTCAAAAAAAAAAAAAAGTTTAAATAATTTTGTCAGGGTCACAGAGCCCATAGTGGTAGCAGGACCAGGGTTTGAAGCCAGGACGGTCATGACTTAAAGCATTTATCTTTAACCAGCCAGGGCTCTTGGAGTGGGTGGGCTTTGAAAATGTTGCCTCCTCATGCCAGACTACCCTGAGGGGGATGCCTCCTGTAGCCCTGCCCAGGTGTGATGAGGGCCAGTTGGGGGAAGAGGGTGGCCATAGGTGCTGACCCCTTGGCTTTGGGGGCAGGAGCGGGAGATGGAGCTGCGGCGGCAGGCCCTGGAGGAGGAGCGGCGGAGGCGTGAGCAGGTAGAACGGAGGCTGCAGAGTGAGAGTGCCCGGAGGCAGCAGCTGGTGGAGAAGGAAGTCAAGATGCGGGAGAAACAATTTTCCCAGGTGAATGGGCAGTGGGGGGCAGTGGTGGTTGGCTTGACGGTGAGGGCTGTAGAGAAGTAGGGAAATCCCAGGGTTCCTGTATTGGGCCGTAAAACCTGTTCTACTCCAGAAAAGATTGCTGTTGGCTTAACACAAGCAGAATTCCACTTGGGACTCACTGACCCAAAACACAGACCCACCAGGACTTGTTCAAGTGTGTGTGTGTTTGTGTGTGTGTGTGTGTTCTGGGGTAGTGGGTTGTAAGGATGTGGCAGGCCACCTTGCAGACATCCAGGGTCAGAGAAGAGGATCTGGACAGGCATCCCAGAGACGGGAGCTGATAGCCAAGAATCAGAGTAGCTCCCCTTGGCCTCTCTCCAGGGCCTCAGATCCGCTTCATGAACCTGCAATGCACCTTCCCTTCTGCTTCCCCTGCTGCTCCTTCTGCATGTGAACTTCAGGGTGTGCTGGCCCACCCCCGACAGGACCTTTCAGCTCCAGTCCCCACCATCAGTGGATGACCTCACTCTGACTTTTGATTTATATCTCCAAGACAGAATTGTACTAGTTTCTCTTTGGGACAGAAATCCCTCCTTGCCCAAAAGCCAGCTCTACCCTTTCTCCTTCAGCAGGAGATTTGAGCAGAACAATTGAAAGCAGAAGGAGAAATTGGGTTGGGCTGAGAAATCTGTCCATGTCTCTGGTCCCAAATCCTAAGTCCCACAACCCCCCATGAGAATCTGTAGGACTTAGATAGGCTGTCCCTTCTGATTAGGTCTCTGTAGGCTTCCCCAGGTTGGGCGTCCCCTGTAATCTCCCCCAGCAGTGATCACAACTTCCCTCATTTCCTACAGTGTAACAAAATAAATTCTAAGGGATAGGTCACCTGGATTGGGTTTGGGAAATAATGAGAAGGGGCTGGGCACAACGGCTTACACCTATAATCCCAGCCCTTTGGGAGGCCGAGGTACACGGATCACTTGAGGCCAGGAGTTCTGAGACCAGCCTGCCCAAAACATGGCGAATCCCCATCTCTACAAAAAATACAAAAATAGCTGGGCATGGTATTGCACACCTGTAATCCCAGCTACTCTGATGTCTGAGGCACGAGAATTGTTTGAGTCCAGAAGGTGGAGGTTGCAGTGAGCTGAGATCTTGCCACTGCACTCTAGCCTGGATGATGGAGTGAAATTCTGTCTCAGGAAAAAAAAAAAAAGCTCTGTGAATTTTACCTCTGTGGTTGGAGTGTTTGTAAAATGCCTGGTTTACCTTTCCTGCTTCAGTCAGTGACTGCTCTCTGGGATCTCTCTTCTAGTCCCTGTCCTGGGGTTCAGGCATTGCTGCAGTGGCCACCCATGTCTGGTGTGGAAGATGGGTGGAATCAGCTATCTATGGGGTCATGTGTTTTGTTTTTTTCTTTAAATAATGTGTGATGTTGCCTTGTCATTTTAATGTTCTTCTGAGAAAGGAAGAGTAGAAAATAATTGAGGATTCTAGTCAGTATCAGAGGTAGAGTAGACCTTAAGTAATTATCTAGTTCAAAGCCCATGTTTTACATGGAAGGAAACTGAAGCCTAGAGAAGGGATGTGACCCAAACAAGGTCCCCACTGAAGTCAGAGACTAGATTTCTTACTGGCTTTTTATTCCCAGAGCATGTTCATATCTGGCTTCTTGCTTTTTTCTGTTTGGCTTAGGAGGGAAAGAAGGGGCAGGGCAAGACAGAGATGCCATGTCTTGGTCATAGGTGGGAAAACTGAGGCACAGGGCTTCGCAATTTGCCCGGCCCTAGTAGAGTCAACGTAGGTATGGTAGGTCTCCACTTGTGCCATAAGCCCTATGGAGCTGAAGTGACCGCCATGGGTTAGGGAGGGGTGATGTCAGGCTGTTCGGCATTTATAACTGAAGCCTAGGGGCCTGGACGGGAATAGTGAGGAAGAGAGGAGACTCTCCTGACCTTCCCTTTTGCTTCTAGGCACGACCCCTGACCCGCTACCTGCCAATCCGGAAGGAGGACTTTGATCTGAAGACCCATATTGAGTCATCAGGCCATGGTGTTGATACCTGTCTGCACGTGGTGCTCAGCAGCAAGGTACAAGGCGTGTGTGGCCCTGGGGTGCTGGGGAGAGGGAGGACCCCATGGTGAGAGGTAACTCCTGGGTCATTGGAATAGTGGCCTCAGTTTCTACCCTTACCTAACCAGATCTGTGTCCCAGGACCTGGTGTGCTGGCCTGAAGGGATGTTGGGGACAGTCCCTCATGAATACAGGCACAGGCAATGGCATACACTTAAGGCTCAAGGGCTGCACATTTGGGTTCTTCCTTACTCCTGCTTCCCACCAGGTCTGCCGGGGCTACTTGGTCAAGATGGGCGGCAAGATTAAATCATGGAAGAAGCGCTGGTTTGTCTTCGACCGGCTCAAGCGCACCCTTTCCTATTATGTGGGTGAGTTCCCACAAGGCCACCCTGGGAGCCAGCCAGGACCCCTGGGCTCTGTTACCTAGGACAGCTGGTCTTCTGGAAGGAGGCCAAGCTTCCAAGTCGGGGACCAGAGCCTTGGGCTGTCCTTCTTCCCTGAAAATGTACGGAATGTACTTGGCTCACTTCCATTTATGTGTTCATTCATTCATTCAGCAATATTGCTAAGCATCGACTAAGTTCCAGGCACTGTTCTAGGCTTTGGTGATAAGTGAGATGGCCACAGCTCTCTCATGGAACTTATAGTTGGGGAAGCAGACAAGAGTTAACAGTGTACAATGGGCATGCTAATAGGAGACACCCAGGCACTGCAGGAGCATGAGTTTTTATGGTTGGGCTGGGAACTACTACTTGGACAAATTCCCTCAGAGACTCCAAGACAAGCAGTTGAATGGTGCCAAGGAGTTCTCAGGATAGCCCAGCAAGAGGCCGACTGGCCCCTCTTGCTCCCTCAGCTCTCTCCGTTCCAGCCTCTAGCTTAGTTTCCCATCCCTGAAACTCCCTTTGGACTTTTCCACTTGGAGCATGGGATGCTGTGTCACCCTAGTCAGGAGAAGGTGGGGTATGCTGCAGTAATAAGAAGTCTTAAAATCCCAGTGGCTGGACAGGTATGGTAGCTCACATCTGCAATCCCAGCACTTTGGGAGACCAAGGCGGGCAGATCACTTGAGGCTAGGAGATTGAGACCAGCCTGGGCAACATGTTGAAACCCTGTCTCTACTACGAATACAAAAATTAGCTAGGTGGGGTGGCATGCGCCTGTAGTTGCAGCTACTTGGGAGGCTGATCACGAGAATTGCTTGAACCCAGGAGATGGAGGTTGTAGTGAGCCAAGATTATCCGACTGCACTCCAGCCTGGGCAACAGAATGAGACTCTGTCTCAAAAAAATGAATTAAAAAAGAAAATCCCAGTGGCTCACAAGTACTAGGTTTCCTTATGCCCAGTACATGTCCATTGCACGTTGTGAGTTGGTGGGGGCTCCGCTCTGCATCAGTGCTGTCTTTGCTTCAGCTGCCTTTTGGGAACATTGCTGGGCACAGTGGCAGAAGGAAAAGGAGGCTTAAGTGAGCCCTGCCTTGGTATTAAACATCCCAGCTGGGAGGTGACACACATCATTTCTGTTCACAAGTCGTTGGTGGGGCTCTCTGCCAGTCACACAGCCTTGCCCAGTCACAGAGCTGGGAAGAACAATCCTGTTAGGAGCTCAGACGAGGGAAAAGGGCTGCAGAGTTTGGTGCCAGAGATGCTCAGGTCTGGAGTGCCCACTTCCCCCTAACCTGTCCCTGATCACCTGCTGGCCCCTCTAAGAAGCTTTTCCTGACCACCCTGGGTCCTGGGTGTGAGGAGGCAGGAGAAACAGAAACACAGGTGTCCCATGTTTCTCTCTGGGCTGGGAAGGTAGAGGGACTAGGGACTTTGAGGAGGAACAGGCCAGGGGAAAAGAGTTACATTTTAGGCATGTTGAGATTGGGTGCCTCTGGGACATCTAGGTTTAGGAAGATGGTCAGGATTAGAGGTGGAGTAATGGTTGAAGTAACAGTTGGAGTAACAATAATACCAGATCACCTTTATCAAGCGCTTGTATGAGCCAGGTGCTATGCTAAGCACTCTGCATGCATGATCTCATTAATCTTTGAAATAATCCTGTAAGGGAAACACTATATTTATGCCATTTTACACATGAGGAAAATGATGCTTGGAGAGGTTAAGTAATTGCCAAAGGTCTCTCAGCTCCTAAGAGATAGGGATAAGACTGAACCGGACAGTCAGACTTCAGAGCAGAGAAGAGGGAAGGGAGAGGGCCAAACCCTGGGGCAGGCCTACCCGTGTGGGGTAGGAGAAAGAGAAGAAACCAGCAGAGGGAGAAGGGGCAGGAGACAGGAAGCCAGCACTAACCATATGCCAGGTGCTGGGCTGGTGCTTGGCATATGTGGCCTTAGTTGGTGTCTGTGAAACAAAAGGAGACCAAGTTCAGATGGCAGGAATAGAAATGGGGGCAGAAACAGGGAAGGAAGCCAGCCAAAGGAGCAGACATTCACAAGCAGGAGGTGTCACCAGCGATGATGGATGCTGCAGACAGGCCAAGAAAGACGTGGCGCAAAGGCTGTTAGACTCAGGGATGGGAGCTTGTCAAGAGAAGGCTTTCTGCTGTGCGTGGGGCCAGGAGCCAGATTGCACAAGATTGAGGATAGGTGGGTGGTAAGGAAGCGGAGGCAGGAGCATGTTACTATTTCCTGTGAAGGAAGGGATGGGAGAAAACAGGGGCTGCAGGGCTGAGCAGGCCCAGAGCCAGGCAGGGCTGGTCCTTTCCCAAGGAGGAAATGTCAGAAATGGGCCTGTGGCTGGATAAGGGCCCTGGGTGCCTTGCCTATTCTGCCTGGACCCTCTTCCTGCCAACTCGATAGAAACCCCCTCATTGCATGGATTCCAGATTACATATTATCTCTAGGAAGCCTTTCCTGACCCCACCTTACTAGGAGTGATTCCCACCCTCCTCTGAACCCCTGCATTATCCAGGGTCCGTTTTTCCATGTGACATCAATCCAGGACAGTGCCACGTTGTGTGCCACACACTGTGAATACCTTAAATGTGTTCTCTCATTTAACACCCATGACAACCTGTGATGCGTTGGTGGTCTCATGCAATTCCTAGCCACTCCTTTACTAGCAATTTACACAGCTGTGTGTCTGTACTTTCTTCCCTATGAGACTGTAGTTTCCTAAGAGAAGGGTCTCTGACTTCTCTCTCAATACCAGTGTCAAGGACTCGTTTGTTCAGCATTGAGTACCTACTGTGTGCCAGGTACATAGTTGTTGGTGTTGAAGGAGGTAGACCTATGAATGGATAAAGGAGGATTCAGATTCAGCATAAGTTCTCTACAGAGGACCATCCGTGCTGTGGGAACACAGGAGAGCACGACTGTGCACTGTCATGGTGACATTTACAATGGGTCTTGAAGATCGTTTAGGAGTTTGCCAAGGAAATGGGCTGAAGGAGGCAGTTCCAGCATACAAAGTGTATTATTAAGGGAACAGTGAGAAGCTCAGATAGGACTTGGGGCTCATGCCAGGGAAGGTTGTGATACAAGGCTGGAGGGGCATGTTGGCACTAGTCCATAAGTTGCCTTTACCAAGCCATGGAGGTGGGGGAGAGGAGGAGATCTCAGGGAGGAGCTTACTTCCAGGTGGCACCACTGAGTTTAGGGACTGGTGTGACCTGTCCTGTAGGACTCAGTCTCACTGTTAAGGTTGTCAGTTGTAGCACCTGAGCAGTGCCACAAACAAGGTGGCCCAGGCCCTGTGTTTTTCCTTGACAGGGATCCTGCCCCTCCTCACCGAATGGTCACCTCGGCTCAGGTAGTCTGACCCTTTCCTGCCACCTCTCCCCTCCAGAGGCTATATACTTTATATATATGCTAAATGCTCTGTACACATCGAGGGAATGTGCTTCCTTTTTAAAAAAAAAAAAAAAATAGGTAAAAATATCCATATGGTTCAAAAATAAAAAATATATCAAAAAATTGAGAATTATGCCCCCATCCACTACAGGTAACTACTTATATTAATCTCTTGTGTATCCTTCTAGAGTTTCTATAGGAGAATATAAGCATATACAGACCCTTTTTCTTGCACAAAAGGTGGTATACAGTACATTCCTTATTTACCTCCTAATGTGTCTTAGAGATCATTCTATATCAAATTTATCTATATCTAGACATTATATCTAGGTATATATTACAGATTTATTTCTAAGTCTGTATCTGTATCAGATAATTTCTTTTTCTTTTTCTTTTTTTTTTTTTTTTTTGAGACAGAGTTTTGCTTTTGCCCAGACTGGAGTGCAGTGGTATGATCTTGGCTTGCTGCAACCTCCACCTCCCGAGTTCAAGCGATTCTCCTGCCTCAGCCTCCCAAATAGCTGGGATTACAGGGGTATGCCACCATACCTACCGGGCTAATTTTTGTATTTTTAGTAGAGACAGGGTTTCACCATGTTGGCCAGGCTGGTCTCGAACTCCTGACCTCAGGTGATCTGCCTGCCTTGGCCTCCCAAAGTGCTGGGATTACAGATGTGAGCCACTGCACCTGGCCTATTTCAGATATTTCTATATCATTCTACTTAACAGCTGTATTTAGTCTTCCATGATGTGGTACACACTAACTTATTAACCAGTTTCCACTTGATGGATATTTTGGTTGTTTCTAATCTTCTGTGACTATAGACAATACTGTGTTTAATAATCTTGTGTGTGTTACTTTGTATATGTGAAAGAGAAATTCCCCTAAATGTAAGCATTGGATCAAAAGACAAATGTCTATCTAATTTTGATAGACATGGCCAAATTGTTCATAAAGGTTTTACCAGTTTATACTTCCACCTGTCGTTAGACTGCCTACTTCTCCATAGACTTGCCAAAAGTGTGGTATATATTCATTGTAGGTTTTTGTCCTTGGGTAGGTGAGAAGTGGCATCTCAGTGGAGTTCTGATTTGTATTTCTCTGTGATTATAAATGAGGCTGAGCATTAGCCATATCTTTAGGGTTCTGTATTGGGTTCTGTTTGGGGGTCTTGGGAGACTAGGATCTTCACCCCATTTCCCAGATTTGGAAGCTCAGGCATTGGAGCTCCACATAAACAGAGCTAGACCTGAAGTGTGACCAACTTCATAGCCCACCCTTACTTCCTTTGCAGACAAGCATGAGACGAAGCTGAAGGGAGTCATCTATTTCCAGGCCATTGAGGAAGTGTACTATGACCACCTGCGCAGTGCAGCCAAGGTCAGGAGTGGAGGGCAGCAGAGGGGGGCCAGAGGGACAGCCTTGGGGAAGGGGCTCTACAAAGGCTCCAACCCAGTCCTTGTTCTCTTTGTCAACTTTCTCTTCCTTTCTCCTTCTCCCCTTCCCAGAAGAGGTTTTTCCACTTCACTATGGTGACTGAGGTACCCCTCTCCACTTAGCTGTAACCAGCACATTAACGCCTCCTGTACCCCACTCATCCCTGACCCTTTACTCTCCCCTTCATCTCCGTCCCTTCCCCCAGGCCCAAGGGAGTAGCAGAAAGCAGGTTGCAAAGAGCAAGAAGCTCCTGTGGGCTTGGGTGCCTCCCTCTCCTTGTTGTCTCCCTCTGCTGGAAATGACAGTAGGCTGTCTCCTGACTGGGGGCTGACGACGCTGAAGGGATGGCTGGAAGCGGGGGAGGGAACCCTCACAGACTAGATTTGATAGGAAGAAATTGATAACCAGGAGATATTTGAGGCTGGGACCCACTTCCCTAATGCAAGTCAGCCTCCCTCCCACTAACCCTCTGGTGCCCACCCCAGCCCTGATCTCTGTTCCTCTGGGGTCCCGGGGCCTAGCATCCTGCTTGTAGCTTTTTCTGTCTACCCCTGTTTTGCCGAGAGGAAACTCTGGTCTTCATTGGAACAGCCCTTTGTGTCTGATCCTCTTGATACTCACTTTTGAACCTGGGGGTGCCAAGGACTAGTACCCCCCTTATCAGGGTATACCTCCGTCAGGGTCCAGGGAGCTTAGAGAACCCAGGACTGCTGTGGTGTGAGAAGGGAACATTTCAGCCTGGCTCACATTGACTGGTGGGGACTAGGCTCTGGGCCTATTTAGGACTCAGCCCGAAGCTCCAGGACTTCCTGGGGTTGGGAAGGGAAAGGGCCGATAGGGAGGCAGGTGAGAATATTCCTGGGCATGGGTGAGCCCCATCTTAGACCTACATCTCTTCCCTTGGCAGAGCCCGAACCCAGCCCTCACCTTCTGCGTGAAGACCCACGACCGGCTGTACTACATGGTGGCCCCGTCTGCAGAGGCCATGCGCATCTGGATGGATGTCATCGTCACAGGGGCTGAGGGCTACACTCAGTTTATGAACTAACTGCTGTGGGCCTCCTGGCAGAGCACAACTGGGGCTTTTGTATAAGAAGACTTTAATATTCTATAAGGAGCTTGGTCCTGTGAGTTTCTAAGCCGTGGCCTCCTGAAGAACCAGCCAGAAGAGAAGAAAAGTGGAGGTGGCTTTGCTGCCTCCTGGGAGCCCAGAACTTGCAGTAACCCCTTCAGGGTCCTTCCCTGGGCCCACCCAGGGCTGAGGAGCTGTCACAGAGAGGGCCTCAGCTCTGACCTGACACCTCTCCCCAGCCTGTTTTCTCTTTTCTAAAAGACAAATTATGGTACCATAAGCTGCCAAAGATCCCCTCCTTCCTCAGACCCCTTTGCCAGGGACCTTGAGGGGTGAGCAGAGCCACATCCAGAGTGGGGTAATAGCTCAGGCGGCCCACTTCCCACTTCTCAAACCCCACTCTGCCCCATTGTTCTCCCTTCCCTTATACTTTTTATTACATTGCTCAAGGGCCAGAGATCTCAAGTGTCATCCTTGAGGTCCCAGCTCCATCCCCTAGTTGCAGACCCATCACCATGGTTACCATAGCGACTGCTTCATTGCCATGGTTACATACTAATTGCTGCCGCTCTGTGGCCCAGCCCACTGAGCTTCAGCTGTGGGCCATCTGAAGGTACGTGCCATCATCTCTCCAGCCCAGGCCCCTGGGCATCTCATGCTGGGGGAAGGGACCAAATACCTGCTCCCCGCCCCCTGCCTGTGTCTTCAGCCCTGATGCACAGCCTGCCAGCCCCCCAGTCCAGCCCTCTCCCTTCCACTGGTGCCTTGCTTAGAGCCAGAAGGTTTGAAGCCGGGGGATCTAGGGAAGAGAGGAGGAGCGATGCGGTTGGGAGAGGAAGCTAGAAGGGTTATGGCTGGAGTTCTGTACAGGGTTGAGTTTCTGACAGGGAAAGAAGTTTGCTCTGGTGCTCCTAGAGGGAAAGCCTGAGCAGGAGAGGATGCAGCAGAGGGGAAGGGCCCTGTGGTGCCGCCGCCCTTCCTTCAGCCTCCTGCGGGTGATGGAAATGGAGAGTGGAGGACCAGGCCTCCAGCTGTCTGGCCTCGCCCTTCACGCCTTAACACTAAGCCCACTTCCCCTGCTCTCCTTCCCAGCACTGAGCCCTTGGTTGCCTGGGCCCAGGCTGGGGGTTTTCAGTATTTGTAAGCATTTCAGCAGGACAATAAAGCCTTTGGACTACAGAAGTGTGTGGAAGGTCGGAGGTGTGGG
>CAUYQU010036859.1:0-18107 GCA_963574635.1 Cheracebus regulus
ACACACACACACACACACACACACACACACTCATTTAAAAAGATAAAACCATATTGTTCTCATTGTTACCCGATTTTTTTCTTTTATGAAAAAGTTCAACAGTGTATTATGGATTCCTTTCTAAAACAGGAATATAGTGGATGGGTTGTCCTAATGAAATTGATTACTGCTGATGTCATAGGTTAAGAGTATAGACTCTGTATGCATGCTGCCTGGGTTTGAATCCCAGCTCCACCACTTACCAGCTCCATGACCTTGGGAAAGTCTCTAACCTCTTCATGCCTCAGTTTCTTCACCTATAAACAGAGAAAATAAAAGCTGCAAATTCAAAGGGCTGTTGTGAGGATTAAATGAGTATTTGTAAAGCACTTAACACAGTGCCTGATATAGAATAAACTTTATTTTTTATTTTTATTTTTTTAGAGACAAACTCTCACTCTGTCGCTGAGGCTGGAGTCCAGTGGTGTAATCATAGTTCATAGCAGCCTCAACCTTTTGAGTTCAACTGATCCTCCAGCCTCAGCCTCTCGAGTAGCTGGGACTACAGGTACACGCCACCAATGCCAGCTAATTTTTTTACAATTTTAGTAGAGATAATGTCTCATTATATTGCCCAGGTGGGTCTGAAACTCTGGAGCTCAAACAATCCTCCCACCTTGGCCTCTCAAAGTGCCTAGATTACAGGCATGATAAAATAAACTTTATGTATGTTTGATAGTATTATAATTATCATTATTACTGTTATTAGCATGAGGGCTAGATGTCTGCTGAATTCCTATGTCTTCAGTAGCTAAAGACTGACTGAGATCAAGAATTTAAAATATTGGCAAGAAAAATAGTATATATCTGGTTGTGACTGATTTAAGGAAACCTTTCTAAAAAACAAAATGAACATATTTCAAATGTAACGTAATCAAATGTATAAAGACCTATCTTAAAGTTTACTTCTAAGTTTTGAATGCAGCCAGTGACAGAAACATTCTGAAAATTCTAACCCACAAAATGCCAAGTGAGTCACAGATTCTCTCTCCAGCAATGGAAGGCCATTATCTGGTGTCTCTGGCTGATTGGGGACCTATTTTATCACGCTTAGCCAAGGATGAATCACTTCCAGCCTCGCTCCTTTCCCACTCATCTCTCCACCCAACATTGCTGGAGTATGGGCTTGTTTGCCCGATGAGATCTGCACGTGCTCCAAAGGTCTAGCTGCTTCCCTTATGGGCCTGGCTTGGTGCCTGGAATGCCTACACTCCAAAGCTCTCTTCTCTGGGTGAAAGGAGCATGTCCAGAAGACCCTATTAAGATGCATTTATGCCACTTAGGAGGGAGGAGAGAGAGTAACCCATTAAAAGTTAGCACGTTCGTTTTCAGATTGGCAGTCACAGAGGGCCCTCAGGGAACAGGACACACAGGCCTTGTAAATTCAGCTAGCTCACTTCACTTAACAACAAAAAAGAACTTTTGCATCCAACCAATTTGAATTTTTAAATTTTAGTTATATTGCCTTAAGGACAGAATAAGTTTCAATAATCATCATCAAATCTCATTAAGTTGTACAAATTCTATTTTCATTATGCCTGGTTCAATCTTGTGACTTCACTAATATCAGTGAGATTTAATGATGCCTAACTGTGCCTAAGAAAAGTTTAACAGTTTTTGTGACTTAAAAATGCACTACTAGATTTCATGTGATTTATGAGGACCTAAGAAGAATTGTCAAGTCTTAAAATTTTGAGAGTGCTACACCATAGCTTGATAGGGCCTAATGAGCCAACTACAGCCAATCTTAATCAACCTTTTTATGGATTTATCCAAAACACAAAACTATTTTTTTCCCTCATTAGTCCTGAAGGAAGTCTTCCGTCCCTGAAACTACCTAGAGTAGGATCGTGCGTTCAAGGCCCTTGAGACCATATGGCAAATACATTATGAATTTGGTCCAAGAGGTGGATTCTGCCTTTACAAGGCTGAATATGTAGGAAGGAAGTTGAAATAAGGAACCTCAACACTGATTAGTTAAGATCAACAGGGTTTATCAAGTATGAGCTTGAAGGCCAGGGACTGTGGCTCATGCCTGTGATCCCTGTAATTCCAGTACTTTGGGAGGCCAAGGGGGGATGACTGCTTGTACCCAGGAGTTCAAGACCAGCCCAGGCAACATGGCGAAACCCTTTTCTATAAAATAGATAAAAATTAGCCGGGCATTGTAGTGTGCACCTGTAGTCTCAGCTACTCGGGAGGCTGAGTCAGGAGGATTACATAAGTCTGGGAGGTCAAGGTTGCAGTGAGCTGTGATTGTGCCACTGCACTCCAGCCTGGGTGACAAAGAGAGACTGAGAGTCTGTCTCAAAACAAAAACAGAAAAAACAATGGCCTTGACCTAAGAAGCACTAACAAGCATCAGTAGTTGCCAAGTTTCCCATTCCTTCCCAGTGCCCACATGCTTTCCCCAAACTCCCACGATCTTGGCATGTTCCCAGTACTCCCTCTCTAGGGCAGGTTTCTATGTAGTCTACCTGGATGGTCACAATGTTTTCTTAACTATCCTTCTGTCTTCAGCCTCTTTCTTGACTACCGGGGTCATCTTCCTAAAACTTTCTCAGAACAGAATCTACAAACCTCTGGCCTCAGATTCCTCCCTGATGTGGTTCAAAAATGCAAACTCTAGGCCCCACTGCAGATGTTCTGAATGAGCACCTCCTACCTCAGCCTCCCAAGTATCTGGGACCACAGCAGCAAGCCACTACACCTGGATAATTTTATTTTGTGTTCAGACAGGGTCTTACTATGTTGGCCATTCTGATCTTGAAATCCAGGGCTCAAGCGATCCTCCCACCTCGGCTTCCCAATGTGCTGGGATTACAGGCGTGAGCTACCCACCCTGGCCTGGAATCATTTATTTACCCAACTCTAGCTTGCTGACCTAGCATCCAGCTTTTGGGAACTTGATTTCTGTCTCATAGCCCATTCATTTTTCAAACCTGTATTGAGCACTTACCATGAGTTAGGGTCAGTGAAGCAGGAAGCGAGGAGGGAGGTCAGAGAATGCTTATTAAGAAACTGATTCCCGGCTGTATCCCTTTCCTGAGGCCAAGAGCCCTGCTCTCACCTCTCCCCCATGAATGAAACAACCTGGTGTTGAATCTCCAGCTGTCTCCTGCCTTCTTGAATCTTGAATCTGCCTTCTTGAATCTCCAGCTGTCTCCTGCTCCAGAAGCTCTGTGGGGGAAGGTTTTGACACTTCAACTTGAAGCTATGTGGTTGGCCCTCTTCTCGGATGGAAATTTCTGAATTTCAGGCACTGAAGCAGTTATTATACCCCATGCCACTGAGACAAGACAGTTCTTATTCAGCCAGGAGACTTCAATGCCAATATATGTCCATCCTGACCAGGTGTGTAGAGTCTGACTCTTGATGCTGATTTTAATGATGATAATCTATACCACTTATTAAGTGCCTACTGCATGCCAGGTGCTCTTCTTGGCCCTTCATATAACAGCAGCAATGGCAGTTAATATTTGTGGAAATTATATTAAGCTCAGACAGCGTACTAAACCTTTTTATGCATCACCTCATTTTTTTTTTTTTTTTTTGTAGAGACAAGGATCTCACCATATTGCCCAGGCTGGTCTCAAACTCCTGGGTTCAAGCAATCCTCTTGCCTCAGCCTCCCAAAGTGCTGGGATTACAGGCATGAGCCACTGTGCCTGGCCTGCATCACCTCAATCTTCACAACCACCCAGTGAGGCATGAATAATTCCTTCCCACAGTTTACAGAGGAATACGGTAAGACTCAGGGGAGCTTAATTAACTTGCCTAATACTTCAGAATCAAGCCTAGTTCTAAATCCAGAGTGCAATATCTTTGCCTTATTCATGATTTTAAACAGTTTATCATGGGAAGATTCAAATCGCTGCAAAAGTAGGGAGAACAGCATCATTAATCCCATTTCCCGACCACTCAACTTCAGTAATTATAACTTAGCCGATCTTATTTAATCTATGTCCTCACTAATTTCCCTACAATCTGTAATATGTTAAAGCAACTCCTGGACAACATCTGTATATATTTATCTCTAAAAGAACTTTTATTTCTTTTTTTTTTAAACACTTGCAGGTAAACTTTATTATCTAGTAAACTTCATTAAGTAGTAAGCAGCAGGTCTGAGTGTCACCCAGGTGTGTCTACCTCCAAATCCTTTGCTTTTGTGGTGATTTCTTTGCTGAAACTGGAGTTTTCTTTTATAGCAAAAGCTTCTTGCAGGACAGGACTGGGGAATGGAGGGCCTTGAGCTCCTATACAGCCAAGCCAAGAAACCATTCCTGGCTTCTTTAATAATTAACAGCGGGTTCTTTTCCAATCAGGAATATTCACAAAGCAACTGCCTTCCTTTAGATTCTTTGGACATTGGTTCTTTCCCTGCTCAGTACTTGGCACTGGACCTGAAAATAGCCAGTTCACATTTTGGGGAAGGGAATTGCCTGATACCTTTGTCTTTGGAGACGCAGCTTGGGAGCCCCTGGTCCTTGAACACGTTACCAGACCCATAAATATTCTTCAGTGCTTGTAAAGCGGCCAATCTTGGCCCTTGGTGTCAGGGTTTTTGACCAATAATTCCGTGTTTTGCTTTCCACAGGCCTAATTCCTGCTCCAACTGCAGGGCATTAGAGAATATTTTTAATGTTCAACAAAATGGTTTTGGTCTCTCTGGTCTGAGTTGGGCTCTCTGTGCTTTATATATTGCTTTTCTTATTAAAAACAATCACTATACACAGTCTGTACACTGTACTTTTGTAAATTAAAGAGAGTATGTGATCTCCGCACTTGGTAGGTGGGATACATCTGAAGCAGCAAAACTTCTTTTGAAATCATCAAAAAGCATTTTTAAAGCTTCTTTCAGCTCCAACACCATCAGAGAAACCCATGTCAAATTTCCACCCCTCTTTTTCCATTTTACTTTGAGGTCCAGAGAGGGCAATTGACTCGCCTAAGGTCTCACAGGGAATTAGTGGCAGAGCTGAGAACAAATCTCAGATCTTTCTGTGGCTTGTGTGCATAGCACTACATTAATGTTTCAATTAAATTTTAAAAGCATTTCTACCTTACTTTTCTTTTGCACTCTCTGTTCCATTTCCCAATGGAGTGGATTTCTATTACAGTAGCTTAGTGGTCAAGAACACAGTTTTTGGAGCCAAATTTTGGGGGTCCGTAGTCCTGGCTCCACCACACATTAGCTGTGTAACCTGAGGTAAGTCACATCATCTTTCTGAGCCTTACTTTACTCATTTCTAAAGTTGAGTTTATAATAGTATTCACTGCATAGATTTGTGGTAATGATTAAATGAATTAAAGCATGCAAAGCATTTTAGAACAGAGTTCTGGTGCTTGGCAATTTGATTGGATCAATAGTGGCAAACATTTTTAGCATTAAAGCGATTGATTATTGTTTTTGACTAACATGTTTTATTCATTCAGTACATTTTTATGGAACACCTACACTGTTTTTCTTGGTAAGGCTTTACATTATTTTCCCCATTCATTGTGTTCCGATAGGTTACCCAGTAACTGAATTGACTCTAACTAAAAGGAAATGCTTCTACCTGAAATCCCTGCAGAGACTAGATTTCTTTTCTGCTGGAAATTTTCTCTCACTCTCCTCTCATGGAGTCTTGTGCTGCATTTTACATATAGTAGGCACTTTGTTGGACAGAGTAACATCTGCCTGAATTGGCCGATGTCTTTTTTTCTGATGAATAACAACAATGTCAATGTTGATTCCCAACAATACCTACTAGTTAATGGATGCGTAATGCCTAGTAGTTAATGGATGCATAATGCCTACTAGTTAATGGATGCATACGGTGTCCTCATCTCTGTCCTTCGGATTCCTTGTGTGTTGCATACAGCATAGGCAATACGTACATCAACCACATGCTCTGCATTTTCCATGGCAATCACAGTTACTATCACCGTATTGCACAGTCCATCTACATGCTCCTGTATTTGTCCTGAAACTCTAGAGCTATGTGTAGTATTAGTACTAAATGTTAATATTTTGTGTATTTCATTTTGATCCCTGGTGATGCATAATCAATGAAACGGCATCTTTATAAATAAAGCACACCCAGTAAATATCTGCAAGCATCATTCCTAATTGTTTAGTCTGGCATTCAAGACCGTTCATGATCTGGCCTCTGCTGACTGGCCTGTCCCACTGCTTAACACTTGCTTCTCACACTCCAGGCGTGAGCCATGGGGAGCTCTTTTAGTTTTCCCGTCATGCCAATATCTCTCATTTCACCTCTAGACAGTTTGCATGTGCTAATCTCTGCCTTCCATGCTATTCCTTATCCATTGCACTCCATTCTCCATTATCACTGAATGCTCCTCCACTCAATAATACACACATACATACCACACACACACACACACACACACACACACATACACACATGCACACATACACAAATAGGCATGCAAATATACCATCTTAGCCTAGTTAATCCTTACTTTTCCTCAGACCCTGCTTACATGTTAACACTCCTAGCAAGTGCTCCCTGACCTTGCTGAAACCGAATTTAGTTTCCTCTCCTCTGTGCCCCGCTCTCACTGTGTCAGCTGCCATCCCAGCACTCATTCCTGAAAGGTAAGGAGTATTATTTTGTGTGATGAATTAGAATCCCATCCGCCTTGACTTATATACACCTTCCAAAACGTGGTAGGTGTGGGTGTATCTCTGAGAGGCAATAAGTGCAACTGTCTGAGGCCATTTCACTCTCTCTCATGACCACTCATTTGTCTCCTCTACAAGATTGTTGGTTTGGGGAAGGCAGAGATGTGGCCTGTATCCGTCATCTTCATAGATCCACACCTTGCGCTCTGCCTTGGTAGTCATTCATTCATTTATTTAAGAAATATTTACTGAGCACCTATCCTACTACATGCCAGCGTCTGTGCTCATGCTGGGCATTCAGATATGAATAAAAGAGATGTAGTATCTGCTCCTGTGGAGCTGACAGTCTAGCATTGGAGACTGATATTAATCAAAACATCTCCCAAGTCAATTAGAATGCCAAACCATACTAAGTGCCATGAATGAAATATATAGAGAAAAGTAATATGGGGTAACAGAGAGGGTACATTTAGGTTACTCAAGGAAGGCTACTCCAAAAGGTAACGTTTAAACGGAGACATGAAGGATGAGAAGGAGTTGGCCATGCAAAAAGGCATGCTGTCACGGGAGACGAAGAATATTTTAGATACATAATACAGTACTGCCCCCTTATCTATGGGGTACACGTTCTCAGACTCCCTGTGGATGTATGAAACCACAGATAGTACCAAACCCTCTGTATACTATGTTTCTTCCACCTGATAACTGAGATGGTTTCTAAAGTGACTAATGGGCAGGTGGTGTCTACAGCATGGATCCGCTAGACAAAACGATGAATCACATCTTAGGCAGAATGGGGCATGAAGGCACAAGGTTCTGTTACACTCCTCAAAGCAGTGTGCAATCTAAAACTTAGGAGCTGTTCATCTCTGGAATTTTCCACTTAATATTTTCAGACTGCAGTTGCTCACAGTAACTGAAACCATGGAAAAGGAAACCACAAATAAGGTAGGACTACTGTATTATGTTTGTTGAATGAATTAATGAATGAGTGATGGAGACTGAAATGAATTCTGTTGCAAAAGTTTTGTCATGAAGGGTTGTTTGTAACAGAATTAGTCATCCCTGATCTCCATGTTTTCTATCTTGAGAGTCCTCTGCAGGTGGCCCTGGCTATCAGCAGGCCAATATCAATCTTCTGGCTGGTGGGCCTTGGGATTATGGGAGGTATTTTCGGCAGGGGGCGCTCCACCTCAGTCATCTACACAGCCCACTTCCTAACAGGCCCCAACGCACACGACCCAGTATCCTGAACCCTGGCCTTGGGCAGCCTCCCAACTTAGCAACTCCTCCTGAGGAGCTCTCTTCAAGCAATGAATAGCCTTTCATGTGACTAATTAGGATGTTGCCCAACCTGACTTACGTACACTTTGAAAAACTTGAAAGCAGTAGGTATGTCCTTGGAGGTGATAAAGTAGGGTGTTTGCGATTCTTTCCATACACAGTTAGATATTAGATCCTTGGTCAGGAAGATAGTCTGACAACACTTTGAACCTCTCTTACAAAGCTTATCACATTTTGCCTTACATTTTATTTCTGTGTGCCTGCCTTATCTCCCTTGCTGAACTGTAGATATATTCTTTAGGGTAAGAATGTGCTTTTTAGACACTATCCATCTCCCATTATTAATTTCCCCATAGCAGACACTCAAGACATGTGTTTGGATTAAATTATTTTGAGAGGAAATTTATTAGGCCTTGCTTCATTGAATTTATATTCTTGGAAAAGCTTCACTAAATTCAAGGGCAGCTCATGGTGTGGTGGGTTTTCTTTGTGTGAGGCCCTTCCATAATGTGGCTGTGTCCATCAGGGGTTCGATGAGAGAAACAGAACTACAACGATGCTCCAAAGAGTAAGGGCTGAGCCAAGGCCATTGTCTTCGCTTTGTGATGTGTCAACTTGGCTAGGCTGGACCACATTTCCCAGCATTCACTCTCCTGTATATTTTCTTGCGGTGGTTGTTTTTGAGACAGAGTCTTACTCTATCGCCCAGGCTGGAGTGCGGTGGTACGATCTCGGCTCACTGTAACCTTCGCCAGCTCCTACAATTATGTGATTTCAAATTTGAATTTGAAAAGTACATTTATTACGAATTTGATTTCACATAATTCGAATTTGAAATCATGTAATTGTAGGAGCTGGTTAAACAGTCTCTATAAGGTAGTTTATGGTGTCTGATATTGAAGCTTGATGTCCACAGGACAGGCAGTTGGGAAGAGAGGTTGGACATAAAGTACGGGAAAGCAAGAGCATAGTGGAAGCTTCGAGGATTGACTGAAATGTGTGTTAGTACTTGCTGCCTTGATCTTGATGTCATGGGTGGCCAGCAGAGACCGGGACACTGTCACAGAGACCAGCACACACACACCTAGCCCAAAAGTTGGAGAAAGAGGAGGATACAGGGAGAGAGGGAGCAGCTGCAGGCCCTGCCATGCCCTGACACCAATAGAGGGAGCCAAAACATAAGCAACAAAATGTGTGAGCTGCAAAATTGTTGCTGCTTCCCTTCTGCCTTCCTAATGGCCCCCAAGAATCTGTCTTGTGGACAGATGATTACAGGGTGGACGCTCAAAACATACAGGAGATGGGTCGGGTGCCATGGCTCAGGCCTGTAATCCCACCACTTTGGGAGGACAAGGCAGGTGGATCACTTGAGGTCAGGAGTTTGAGACCAGCCTGGCCAACATGGTGAAACCCCGTCTCTACTAAAAATACAAAAATTAGCCAAGTGTGGTCACGCGCACCTGTAATCCCAGCTACTTGGGAGGCTGAGACAGAAGAATCGCTTGAACCCTGGAGGTGAAGATTACAGTGAGCCAAGATCGCACCACTGCACTCCAGCCTGGGCAATAGAGTGAGACTCTGTCTCAAAAACAAACAACCACAAGAAAACATACAGGAAAGTGAATGCTGGGGGATGTGGTCCAGCCTAGCCAAGTTGACACATCACAAAGCCAAGACAATGGCCTTGGCTCAGCCCTTAGTCTTTGGAGCTTCTGGGTTGTCAAATGCTCCACAGACCCTTACAGAAAAAGGCAGTGACCTGTTTTCGTCAACACTGCCTGAGTGTGTCATATACTTGCCTGTTTCACTGATCCAGCCTCAGTGTACTTTGATGGAAACTCTGTTAAATGTGTCACATCATTATACCCCTAAGAGACATGCTGTTTTACTGACTTGGTAAGGTGATTTCCTTCTGTGGTGTTTAAGCTGATTTTTGTTTGTTTATTTTTTGCTATTGTTTTTAATGAGGGCATTACTTTGGGTCATTTTTACTGCTGAAGCAAAATGTGTCTGGCTACCTGTTCCTTTCAAATTTGTTTCAGAAACGACATAGTATTACAGGGGAATTATTTTAAAAATCTAATACAGAGCTGCTATTTGGGGAAGGCGATATCGATGATCGAAGGAAATAGGACCTTTTTGCAGTATTTATTCTGGAAGTCTCATTATCTGAATTTCAGGATTTCTGATTGAGCATTTAAAGCTGATTGAGGCATTGAGGCAGTCATGACACGGTGTGTAGGCACACACACATACATGCGCATACAAACCCTCTAAAAGAGAGAAAGACAATAAAACACCATGGATAAGCTTTGCTAGCATTGCCTCTCCTTTCCAATTTAGTGGCTGGACAGAGGAAAAGAGGAGACAAGATGGTGATAGACCAGTTGCAAGGTTTCAGCAGAGCGGACCTTGGCAGGCTGCCTACTAGCAGAGAGTATGCAGTTTCCAGGCATGGCCACAAGATGGTGCAGTGACTGTGCAGATGGCATACGTGCCAGGAGGGAAATCAAGGCCCTCTGAATATTCAGCATTCTTGTTCTTGTTTTTCCATATGGGACTTAAGCATGAGGAAGATAGCAAACATGGAAGAAAGCCAGGAAATTTAAGTGTTTTACCAAATATCCACAGTGTTTGAGAATGAAGACAATCTATTTACACCCATCCTTGGCTCTGAAATCCTGGTGAAGCGGACCGGGTATGCAATCTGTAAATCTGTCATCTAATTATGAGCTTGGTTTTTTCAGTTATACAGCAAGCTACTAAACCGTGGTGCATATTGGCACTTTTTATATGACAGATTCTGTTCCCATTGGACATGCGTGGTGGGCTATGGGTGGGATGGGGCACAGATTTTTTTTTATCCTTCTTACTACAGACTTTTCTCTCAAGGCTGGATTATGAGCGTTCATTTACATTATGCCCTGTAAATCCTGTACAGGGTGGTGAAAGAAACAGCAGTCCAAGATGACTTATGAGTCTCAATTCACTGCAGCCTCGACCTCCTAGGCTCAAACGGTCCTCCCACCTCAGGCTCCCTCTCGAATAGCCAGGACTACATGTGTGCCCTACCACTCCAGGCTAATTTTTTGTGTTTTTTATAGAGATGAGGTGCCCCTATGTTTCCCAGCCTGGTCTCAAACTCCTGGCCTCAAGTGGTCCTCCTGCCTTGGCCTCCCAAAGTGCTGGGATTACAGGCATGAGCCACAGCACTAGGGATAAGATTGTTTTAAGATGTTACAATACATAGAAGACAAATGATAGTCTACAAGAAAATAACTACACCACAAATAACAAAGGATTCACATCCATAATGTACAAAGAACTTATATAAACCCGTAAGGAAGAGATAAACATACCAAGTAAGTCTAGGTCATTAAACAAGCAATGCACAGAAAAAATATAAACTAAATTTGAAAAGGTGCTTAATCTCACTGGATAAGGTAGGTATTGATAATGGAGAAATGCAAGTCCAAACAGAAATCATTGTTTTTGCCTCTCGGACAACAAAAACAAAAATAAAAAATAATATCCAGAGGTTTTGATGATATTGAGAGACACTCTCATATACCCTTGAGAGTAAATTGGAACAGCAGTTCTGGATGGCAATTTGGCATCTTCTTTCAAAAATTCGAAAGCATATGCCAAGAAATTAGACTCTTAGGAATGTCTCCTCTCCTATAGAAATATTTAGTGTGTGCCCAAATTTGTGTATACAAAGGCTTTCGTCACAGCATTGATTATACTAGAACAAACTTGGGAAAATGGGAATCAATCTAATTGTCTATCAAATAGGCCAGTAATAAATAAACTATCAATATCATGGGGTATGCAGTTGTTAAAAGGAGTGAGGCACAACTGCGTGTACCGACATGCGCCAATCTCTGGACTATGTACTTAAAGAAGTGTGTGTGTGTGTGTGTGTGTGTGTGTGTGTGTGTGTGTGTGTGTGTGTCTATGTACTTAAAGAAGTGTGTGTGTAAATATACAAAAACAGATCTGGTAGAACACACTTGAAACTGATAATACTAATTAGCTCTAGCTCTGCGGAGAGAATTTGAATTGTCAACGTGAAGGAACATTACCATATTTTGCCTTATATACTTCTCTCTGTATTTTTAATAATGAGGCAGGTATTTTTTATAGAGATGACAATTTATGAAATTTAAAACTAAATTATGAAATTTAAAAATAAGTTTCTTTAAAAATACATTACTAGGATTATAAAAGTCATAATTTCTCTTCTCAAAGCTTCACAGGTACCCAAATAATCCTCAATAGCAAATCAAAAAGCTAAGACTTACATGAGATGGAGATTAACAACTATGTGCTCCTAATACCCTTTAATTTTGTTCTTTTCGGATCCACGCAATTCACTTGCATTATGAGTGTTTCCTGGCTGTCATCTGGCAGTAGCTCTCTGAGGGACCATGTGAGGGGCTGGAAGGAGTAACCCAAGAGATGAATAGAAAATTGTGTTTTTTTTTTTTACCTTCAGCCTCCTTTGTCGCCTTAACTAATTGAAGAATGTTTTTCTCTTGACTTCTCGTGTCTTTCTCATTTAAGGGCTAAGTCACACTTAACACAGAATCATGTACTTTTTAGTACTTGTCATCAGAATTTTGTGATCTGGCTAGATTGACCTTTTTAAATATTTATTTATTTATTCTTTAAGTTCTGGGGTACATGTGCAAAACGTGCAGGCTTGTTACATAGGTATACATGTGCATGGTGGTTTGCTGCACCCATCAACCATCATCTACATTAGGTATTTCTCCTAATGCTATCCCTCCCCTATTCCCCCACCTCCCAACAGGCCCTGGCGTGTGCTGTTCCCCTCCCTGTGTCCATGTGTTCTCATTGTTCAACTCCCACCTGTAAACATTCCAGTTTGCTTTCCAGGGCTCTGGTGAATTCTTGCTTCAGCCAACTCTATCTCTTATTTTCCCTCCTCTTTTTTCTTCACCTGTGCTAATAATGACAAGTCTATTCCTGGAGCTGTAGAATTGCCCCCACACTTCCCTTATGACCACCTGAGACCTTCTATCAGGGTTTTTGGCTTGTTGAAAGCATTTGCCTTCCTATTCTGCATTTTCTTAAATGCTTGTCATTTCTGAGTGACCTGTATGTTCTTGCACCATGGCAGCATTCCTTCAAGATTCTGTCCACATTCAACCCCTTAACTGTTTATCCTCACAGGAAAAAAAAAATGCCATGATGAATGCCATCCATTTTAGTTGAGTATTTTACCTTTTGCTGAGTTGTTGCCTTAAACACATTCCTAAGGCATACTTGACAATTTGTGGCCCCGTGTACTTTTTTCCAACAGGCCTATGGATTGCTAGTCACATATCACCATCAGATCTTGACCTGCAGTTATATTTGTAAGTGACTTTTCAGCTTTCTCCACTGGCTCCCCTTATCTGTACATTTACAAAGAACTTCTTCTCTGGGGACTCCATGTTTGGCTCCCTTTCCACAAACACTCCCTTCGTGGAGGCCTGTCTTCCCCTCCTAAACTCCTTCGCTCTCTATTCCCTTCCACTCAGTGTGGAAGCTGCTTTCCTCTCCTGCATTCCATCTTTCTGGATTCTCTCACTCAGGGCGAGAGTTAGCTGTTTGTTTCTCTCTCCTTCTCCTGTTTCTCTTTCTCTCTCTCTACATAAATGACTTTCTACAAACACTTTTGAGTCCAGCATTTACTGCGTACTTTTTTATATAAAAAATATTTTTAAATAATAATAATAATAAAAGAACTCCCCTGAGATCCCCACCATTTACTTGCTTTCCCGTCTTCACGCTCTTTGATCTTTTTATCTTATTCTAGAAGGTGCCATGTGCCAAAGATTAGTGTCTTATCTCCCTTCTTTCCTTCATTCATATATTCTTCCAAATCTGTTTTCTTTTTGCTGTTAGAGGTAGAGGATAAAATATTTACCATTTATCATGCATTTTCTTATATCTGGATTTAAAAATCTTCATTCCTTTATTTTCCTGTAGTTAACAGACATATTTTCTCTTCCACCACTGAAGCTTTGATAAAAATATTAAATTGTATCAGGCTTAGGTCAGTTCCCTGAGAAACAAAATGCAGTGTGATTTCCTATCTCTGGTTCTTATTGAGCTATCAAAACCCAGCTGCTCAAGATCATCCACTAGTGCCACTTGTATGTAGTGTGAACCATATTTTTCAAGCTAATTAATGAGTAGGTCATGGCCAGGAGCAGAAACAAAAGCCTTTTCAAGGTTAACACATATTATTGTTTGCTGTCCCAAATCCTTTAGGCTTGTCATCTGTTACCCAACAAAAATTAGATTGGGTCAGCATGACTATTTTCTTCACAGTGTATCACTGATTGTTACTCAGTACCCTGTGGTATTCTTATTGTTCTTTTTATTTTCATTGAGGAATTTAAAAAACATGTTATACTGTGAGTAAAACTGGGTTTATTCAATCTTTCATCTCTATGTTGACTCTTTATCTTTTCTGTAAAGGTAGATATTTTTCTTGGCCTTTTTCTAATCTCCAGGAACTCCGGTTTCCGACAATTTCCAAAGATGATACATCTCTGTAATTCTTCAAAGGATCAAGATGCGTTCTTTGTACACTTTAGGGTGAAAGTCCTAAGAGACAGTTTGGAATGGTCAGTATCAATTAGCATTGCTCAGTATGAATTCTATGCACTTGGTGAGTTAGGCCGCTCATGGCTGCTTGCTGTGATTGCAAGCTTGTTTGTGTGTGTGTGTGTGTGTGTGTGTGTGTATACATTAAAATTTCCTTTTACTTTAGTGTCATGTTTTGAACTACCTTCCCACACAGTCCAACACAAAGAACCACATCATTTCCCCTTCTTTCCATGCAATATAGAATACTTTCCCACACATCAGCTACTAGGAGGAACTTATTCCTTGCTTTGACTCTCCCCATTTTCTTTTTAAATGTAGCTGTCTCAAATCTGTTGTGAGCAGGAGAAAGATATTAACAAATAAATCCACTTTTTGAATGTTCACACAGGTAAATTTGTCACAATCCACCTGTGCAAAGGACTGCAATTGTTTGCTCCTGGAAGTAGTGCTGGGGGAGGAGGCTAATGCCTGAGAGAACCTCCTTCTAATCCTATAGTGAGTTGTGGCACCAAGAGTTTAAAATGACTAACCTCCAGTTTCGTAAACCCCATGCTCTTTCTCTACATAGTACAATGAGTCTTTTAAAATAAACATGTAAGAGAAATCTGTTCTCTGGCCTTTGCTGTTTAGATGCCTCCTTTGCCTGTGTCGTGACTCTGTATTCATTAACATAAGTAAAACGTAAAAATTCGAGAAGTCATTTTGTAGATGCAGACTTGCTAAACCCATCCTCATAGTTTCACATACAAAAAAAGAAAACTTTTTCTGGAAATTTTCTCTATTCATCTTTGCTTTCTATCAGAATTAGAGGAAAGACATTGCAATACTATTACAAGCAATAATGACTAACTTTTATTGAGTGCTTACTAAGAGTAAAGCTTGGTGCTGAGCTGTTTTGTGGAATTAACCTCTATTTTATACCTGGAATAAATGGGAGTTCAGAGAGTTTAAGTGACTTGCCCAAAATCAGATGGATAAAGATGGCAGAGCTGATCACTGTTTTGTAGGGCTAGAATTGGGCAGTCCTAGGGTCTGAGATAAATTTTTTAAACATTTTATTGTCCACGAAATCAGAATCCATCTTGTAATTCATAGCACCCTAGATACTTTTAAACAGAATTTTAAATAAACAGTTATTTCCGTCTTGTATTCTCTCCCTCTCTCCCTCTCTCTCTCCCTCTCTCTCTCTCTCTCACACACACACACACACACACACACACATACTTTCTTTTTTTAGATGGATTTTCACTCTTGTTGTCCAGGCTGGAGTTCAGTGGTGCAATCTTGGATCACAGCAACCTCCACCTCCTGGGTTTACAAGATTCTCCTGCCTCAGTCTCCTGAGTAGTTAGGATTACAGGTGCCCGCCACTGTGCCTGGCTAATTTTGTATTTTTAGTAGAGATGGGTTTTCACCATGTTGGTCAGGCTAGTATTGAACTCCTGACTAACCTGCCTCGGCCTCCCAAAGTGCCAGAATTACAGGTGTGAGCCATCATGCCAAGCCCACAGTATTATTTCTATTATAAAAGAAATATACACTCATATTTTAAAAGTTAGTAGAAAATTAATACCAGGTCTCACCATGTTGTTATATTTTCTTCCAGTCTTTCTTTTATGCATAGTTTTTTAAAAGATTTGTTTGTTTTACATGGTCATGAGAATATATGCAATTTTGTGTAGTTTTACAATTTTATCTTTTAAAATTTATCTTAGCATAAACATTTTCCCTGCTGTGTAATTTTTTACAGCCTACATAGTAATCAGTTGATCAAGTGTATAGTTTAGCCTTTTCCATGTGATTTAGCATTTAGCCTGTTTTTGTTTTCATTGTTATAAATATCACTGTATTTAAAGTTTTATGCATAACACTTTGCTGTATTTTGAAAGATTTCATGGAAATGGAAGTATTGGATCAAAAAACATGAACCTCTTTAAAATTCTGAATAAGTATGGCCAAGATTGATTTCTGAATTAGTCACACCAATGAACAGTCTCAGGGCATGCTAGAGGGATGTCAAGCAAATAATATTTCCATAGCTGTCTAAAGGTGTGCCTGAATTTTCACTATTTGATTCACGTGTAAAATCATAGATGATCAATGCTAGAAGGGACGCTGGGAATTATGTATTGTAATCTTTCATTCTATAGACAGAAATACAGACATTGTGCTTTATGCAAGTTCTACTAGGGAGTTAGAGGAAAAATCAGGAATTGAAACTGGAGTACTTGGGTTCCAATAACACGTTTTTTTCCCATTGTTTTTTCTATACATTTCCACCCTGAATCTTGCCACTTTTTCCATCATATCACGATGCCATGAGTATTTACATTTTTAGAAAGAATTATAGAAAGAGGGAAAAACCTAAAACCACAGACATGAATTACTGATGGCCAATCACCTTACCCTAGTGAGCAAAAGATTTTGGTCAAGAAATGCATCTTCATCATGTTCAGTTATACAGGTAGACGGCAACCACCTCAGCCAGTACACAGCGCTGACTCGTATGCAGAAATAATTCTCAGAGAAGCTCAGTTCTGCCTTTCAGACATCATGTAGTCATTCAGCTCTTTTCATGGGCTTCTTCTGGGGGAATCTGAGAAATGGAAAACATAGTTCCACCCTCAGATCTAACAGTAGAGTAAAGAAAGCAAGAACTGTATTCATGATCAAATTAAAGAGATGTTAGAATGCATATCACAAATCATTCAGGCTACAAGAAAATTGTATGGTGGAGGGGGGTTGTGGAGAAGGCTCTGCACAGGAGGTGAGTAGTGAATGGGCTGTAAGTGGGAAGGCATTCTAAGTGAAGCTCAGAGAGCTAGAGATTGTAGTTAAGAGGATTTGGGTGGTCCACAATGACGATCTAGCCATGCTCAAGGAGAGACTCAGGTTAGTCGGTAGGGAAAGAGGATCCTAGAAATTTTTGAGAACATCTGGTTCATCTGCTTTGTTGCCTAAGTAATAACAACAATAGCAAAGTTTTATATCACATCAGGTACTATCCCAAACTCTTGACAGACATTGAATCATTTAATCTTTATAATAACTCTCTCTATATCATCCTCATTTTACAGATAGGAAAATTCAGACATGGGGAAACTCAATAACTGGTAAATGGTGGCATGCCATTTCATTTCAGGTGGTCTGCAACACAGTCCATACTCTTTTTTTTTTTTTTTTTTTTTGAGATGGAGTTTTGCTCTTGTTGCCCAGGCTGGAGTGCAATGGCGCTATCTTGGCTGACTGCCACCTCTGCCTCCCGGGTGATTCTCCTTCCTCAGCCTCCTGAACAGCTAGGATTGCAGGCATGCACCATCATGCCTGGCTAATTTTTTTTTTGTATTTTTAGTAGAGACAGGGTTTCTTCATGTTGGTCAGGCTGGTCTCAAACTCCTGACCTCAAGTGATCCGCCCCGCCTCCGCCTCCCAAAGTGCTCGGATTACAGGCATGAGCTCCTATGCCTGGCTTTTTTTTTGGGGGGGGGGGGTGGGGTGGACACCGAGGCTTGCTCTGTTACTG
>CAUYQU010036861.1:0-12436 GCA_963574635.1 Cheracebus regulus
AGAAAATTAACAAGGATATCCAGGACTTGAACTCAGACCTGGAACAACTAGACTTAACAAATATTTACAGAACTCTCCTCCCCAAATCCACAAAACATACATTTTTCTCAGTATCACATTATACCTATTTTAAAAGTGACCTCATAATTGGAAGTAAATCACTCCTCAGCAATTGCATAGCATTTCACAGGTTTAAATGAAATATTAGTTGGCTGCTTATTTGTTATTTTCATCCCCTATTCCTTTCTGTCTCCATTGTTAAGCACAATTATTGGCATAAAAGAGATTTTTGATACCCATTTTTAGACTGTATTCTAGCCTGGGCAATAAAACAAGAATCCCATTCTCTCTCCCTCTTTCTCTTCCTCTTTCTTTCTCTCTTTCATTCTTTTTTCTTTCTTTCTTTTGCTGTTTCTTTCTTTCTCCTTTTCTCTTTTTCCAAAAAAAAAAAAAAAAAAGAATGAAGACCGAGTCAAAATACCTGAGATCAGATCTCCGTTCCACACTTATTGTGAGACCTTGGACAAGCTCTTAATCTCTCTTTGCCTCAGTTTCTTCATCTATAATATAAATATAATACTAACCGCATAACATTGTGGGGATTAAATGAGATACATTTAGGGCCATGGTTCACCGCCAGGCACAAGTGCTCAATAAATATGTTAATATTCTGCTTACATGTTTTCCCATTCCTGTTCCTAGTTCCTTAAACCAAACCCACTAGTGTGAGTAATGTCCTACCACTTGCAACAAATAATACTCTAAACACAGACCTTCAAAGAAAATGTGGAACAAGTAGAGAGACAGGATTCAGTGAGGACTCCCCCATCTGCAGTGAGATTAATGAAGCAGCTGGTTAAATTATAAAGACTTTTCTCTGAACTACAGATTCATATATTTAACTACTTGATATTTCCACTTCTTTGTCTAACAGTCACTTCAAACTTAACATGGTCAAAGCTGAATTTCTGATTTTCCTTCAGGAACCTGCTCCTCCTGCAGTCTTCCCTATCTTAGTTGACAGCATCTCCATTTTATCAGCTCGTCAGTTACATTTTTAAAAAAAATTTATCCACAACTGCTGTGGTAGGCTAAATAATGTCACCCAAAGATAGGAGGTCCTAATTTTTGGAACCTGTAAATGTCACCTTAGGTGGAAAAGACTTTGCAGATGTGGTTAAAGATCTTGAGATGAGATTACTCATCTCAAGGATTACTATGAGAAATCCTAAATGCAATCACATGTACCCTTATTAAAGGGAAATGTGACACATACAGAAGAGGAGAAGGCCATGTGACCAAAAGGAGAGATTAGAATGATGCAGCAACAAGTCAAAGAATGCTGGCAGCCAACAGAAATTGAAAGAGGCAAGGAAGATTATCCCAGAGAGCCTCTGGAGGAGCAGCAGCTAGCTGTGCCAACACTTTCATTTTGACCTAGTAACACTGACTTTGAACTTCTGGCCTCCAGAGCCGTGAGAGAAGAAATTTTTGGTTTGCAGCCACCAAGTTTGTACTAATTTACTATGGCGGCTATAAAAAACTAATACAACTCCTTTCTTGCCCTCACACCCTATATCCATTCCTTAAGGAAATCCTATTGGCTCTATTTTTAAACTATATCCATAATCCAACAACTTTTCACAAATCCACTGCCACCACTTTGGTTTAAACCATCATTACCTTGGCTGGGCACAGTGGCTCACACCAGGAATCTCAGCACTTTGGGAGGCTGAGGTGGGAGGACTGCTTGGGAGTTCAAGAATGCAGCGAGCTATGATTGTGCCCTTGCACTTCAGCCTGGGTGACAGAGCAAGATCCCATCTCTTAAAAGAAAAAAAATCACCTCTTTTCTGAATCCCGTTTCTGTTTTGGGGGAATTGTTTGTGCCGACAGGAAGCAGCTAACTCCTACTACAGAATCTAGAAGTCCCAATTATTTATTTACTTCCGCACGTCTCTTGGCAATTAGAGTGTGGACACGTGACCCAGGCCTGGCCAATGACACATACGTTCCAGAATTGTGACTGGTAGCTTGGATAGACTTTTTTTTTTTTTTTTTGGTGGCAACAAGATCTGGTTCTTCAGTCAGGGTCAGGAGTGCCAAAGGAACTATCTTCTAAGGTCAGCAATGTCAGCCCTCATTCTACATTTTATTTCTATAAGTTTGACTACTCTAGATATCTCATATATGTGGAATCATATAGTATTTTTCTTTTTATGGCTGGCTTTTCACTTAGCATATTGCCCTCAAGATTCATTCATGTTGTAGCTTTTGTCAGCATTTCATTACTTGTGGTAGCATGAGCCTGCAGTCCTAGCTACTCAGGAGGCTAAGGCAGGAGAATCATTTAAGCCCAGGAGTTTGAGGCTGCAGTGAGCTATGACTGTGCCACTACACTCCAGCCTGGGTGATAGGGTGAGACTCCATCTCTAAATAAACAAATAAAAGGTATTTTATTTCTTTTTAAGGCTGAATAATATTCCACTTTCACATTTTGTTTATTCATTCATTGAAAGTCATTTGGGTTGCTTCCACCTTTCAGCCACTGTAATGCTACTGTGAATCTGGGTGTATAAATAGCTCTTCAAAACCATGCTTTCAAGTCTTGGATATGTACCAAGAAATGGATTTTGTTTTTTCTTAAGCAAGATCTTGCTCTGTGAAACAACCTGCAGTGCAGTGGCATGAACACGGCTCACTGCGGCCTCAAACTCCTCGGCTCATGCAATTCTTTCTCCTTAGTCTCTCAGATGGCTGGGACCACAGGAGCCAGCCACTATCCCTGGCTACTTTTAAAATTTTTTTGTAGACATCTCTACAAAGTCTTGCCATGTTGCCCAGACTGGTCTTGAATTCCTAGGCTTGAGTGATCCTCCCACCTCAGGATCCTGAGAGTAGCTGAGACCATAGGTGCAAACCACAGAATTGTTGAATCGTAGAGTAATTCTATTTGTAACTTTCTGAGGAGCCACCACACTGTTTTCCTTAGCCACTGCACCATTTTACATTCCCATCAACAGTGCACAAGGGCTCCAATTTCTCCACATCCTTGCTAACACTTACTATTCTCTTTTTAAAAAATTTATTATTATTATTTTATAATAAGTCTCCCTATGTTCCCAGGCTGGTCTTGAACTCCTGGGCTCAAGTGATCCTCCCAGTTCAACCTCCCAAATTATTGGGATAACAGGCATGAGCCACCACATCTGGCCCTCTCCATGTTTTTGATAGTAGCCATTTGAGTGAGTGTGCAGATATCTCAATGTGGATCCCCATTTGTTAGCCATGCAATTACAACAGTCTCATAGCTTATTTCTCTGATCCTAGTCTCCATCTCCCTCAACGTGTTCTTCCTACTGTCCCCAGAAGGGCATTTATCATCATGTAACTTCTCTTGTAAACATTTTTACTGGCTTTCCATCCCTCTTAGGTAGGTCCAAACTCCTGATTATGCCACAGAGGAACCTATAAGACATGGCCTCTACCTAACTCTTCACCAATCTTTCTCTAGCCTCTTGCTTTTCTTCCACTGTCCTCCTACAGCTGACTGCAAGCTCTCTGAAGGCATGTGTTTCCAAAATCCAGCACATCTTCTGTTACTCAAAAAACATGCAAAACAGTCTATTGAATGATCAATAAAAAATAAAACAAGGCCAGGCTCAGTGGCTCATGCCTGCAATCCCAGCACTTTGGGAGGCCGAAGCAGGTAGATCACCTGAGGTCAGGAGTTCAAGCCTGGCCAATGTGGTCTTAAACTCCTGTCTCTTAGTACTAAAACCCCGTCTCTACTAAAAATATAAAAATTAGCCAGGTGTGGTGGTGGGCACCTGTAATCCCAGCTACTCGGGAGGCTGAAGTAGGAAAATTGCTTGAACCCGGGAGGAGGTTGCAGTGGGCCAAGATCGTGCCACTGCATTCCAGCCTGGGCAACAAAGTGAGACTCCATCTCAAAAAAAAAAAAAAAAAAAAGAAGAAGAGAAGAACTAGCCCCAGGTGACAGAAATGAGATAAAACAAAGAATAACAATGGAAAGGTGATGTTCTATTGCCCAAGGAAGTTAGACTTGATACCAGCACTGGTGACTAGGGGCTAAGAGTCTAACAGGCACACCAGGAAAGCAGGTGTGAAAGGCCATGAGATAAGGAGAGCTAGAACTGAGCTCCAGCATGTAACTCAACGTACCAGCAAACTCCATGAAAAATAACAAGAAGCTTACCTTCATCTTGCACTTCATGTGGGGGTGGGTGGGGGAAAGTCACCTATAGGAAAACAAATCTCTCGAACCGTGCTATGCACAGACATGCATACTAAATTTTATACAGTACCCATGCTGTATAAAACATGAGGTACTGGAACTGTAAGCCAAGAAATTAACATAAAAATTGGTCCATAACTACTAAAGTACCCAGAAACTCTAAAAAAACAAGCCTGAAACCACTATTTCACAGAGCACTTGTGGCTCCCACAGACTAAAACAAATTGAATGTGAGCTCATAAATAAAAAAATTAAAAACATACAGGTTTAAAAAAACACTATGAATGGTAGTAGCCAGCGGATACACAGATCAAACTAATAGCCCTCCCCAAATTTAACATATTTAAGTAATCTGAAAATATAAATTAAGCATGTGTATTAGGCTGTTCTCACATTGCTATAAAGAAATACCTGAGGCTGGGTAATTTAAAAAGAAAAGAGGTTTAATTGGCTGATGGTTCTGCAGGCTCTTCAGGAAGCATGGCAGCTTCCGCTTCTGGGGAGACCTCGGGGATCTTTACTCAGGGTGGAAGGAGAAATGGGAGCAGGTGTTTTACATGGCAGGAGCAGGACTGAGAGAGGCGGGAGGTGCTACACACTTAAACAGCCAGATCTCCTGAGAACTCACTCGTTATCACAAGAAGAGCACGGAGGTATGGTGCTAAACCATTCATGAGAAGCTGCTCCCATGATTCACTCACCTCCATCAAGCCCCACCTCCAACACTGGGGATTACAATTTTACATAAGATTTGGGAGTAGACACAGATTCAAGCCCTATCAGTATGTTTCAAGTTATAAAAGAGGTAAAAGTAATAGAAGTCATAATGAAATAGAACACTGTAGGAAAAACAGAATAAACAGAACTGAAAAAGGACCAAATAGAATTTTTAGAGAAAAAATCTAATTATTGAAATAAAAAGACTCAATGAACAGCTAAGTAGCAGATTAGAAATAGTTATAGAAAAAACTGTACGTGAAAGAGAGCTGAGAAAATTAAATGAAATGAATCACAGACATGGAAAGACATGGAAAAATAAAGAGTGCTTAAACAACATAGACAATAGAATGAAGATACAAATAGGAATCCCAGAAGGAAAGAACAGAGCTATTAGGGAACAGGAAACAGTTTAATACCACCGTAGAATTTTCTATAATAGAAGACTTTAATCATTACGTGGAAGCAGCTAGCCAGAGTCCTAAAGCAGAGGCAATTAAAACATGCAAACTCGGATTCATGATAAAACATCATCAAAATATAACATCAACAACTGAAGGAAATCTTAAAAGCAAACAGAAGAGAGATTACTAAGGAAAACAAGACAATCAAAATGATAGCAAAACATCTCATTAGCAACATATGCCAAAAGACAAGGAAGTAATATTTTCAAAATGCTGAGGAAAAATAACTAACAATTCTACATGCAAGAAGCAATGGTAAATTAGACATTTTCAAACAATGATTGAGAGTCTATCACTCTTAAACTCTGGCTGAAAAAATAACTAAAGGATGTCCTTCAGTTTGGATTCCTTCTTGAAATGTTTTAAAATCCATAAAGTGCATAGGGTTATATGCTAGTCGTAGGGACTCACCCACAAGCACTTTGGTGGGTGGATCACTTGAGCTCAGGAGTTCAAGACCAGCCTGGGAAACATGGCAAAACCCTGTGTCTACAAAAAAGTGCAAAAATTAGCCGAGTGTGGTGTTGTGCTATAATCCCAGCTACTCAGGAGGCTGAAGCGGGAGGATCGATTGGGCCTGGGAGGTTGAGGCTACAGTGAGCCATGTTTGCACCACTATACTCCAGTCTGGGTGACAAAGCAAAACCCTGTCTCTCTCTCTTTCTCTCTCTCAAGACCCTGTCTCTTTCTCTCTCTCTCTCTCTCTCTCTCTCTCTCTCTCTCTCTCTCACACACACACACACACACACACACACACACACATACACACACACACACGAAGTACATTATACTAAAATACAGTTACTCTGGACATGCATGTACAAAAAATTGAATTTAGACACACACTTTATACCTTTCCCCAAAATTAACTCAAAACTACAAAACTCCTAGAAGATAACATAGGAGAAAATCTACATGCCCTTGAGTTTGGCCATGACTTTGTAGCTACAACACCGAAAGAATGTCCCAGGAAAGAAAAAAATTGATCAGTTGGACTTCATTAGAATTGAAAACTGCTCTGTGAAAGGGGCTAAGATAATGAAAAGACAAGCCACAGACTCAGAGAAAATCTCTGAAACACACATATTTGATAAAGACCTGGTGTCCAAAATATACAAAGAACTCTTAAAACTCAATAATGAGAAAACAAAAAACCCAATTAAAAAATGGGCAAAAGATCTAAATACCTCCTTTTACACAGATGACAAATAAGCATAAAAAAAGATGTTCCAGAGCCGGGTGCAGTGGCTCACACCTGTAATCCCAGTACTTTGGGAGGCCAAGGTAGATGAATCACCCGAGGTCAGGCATTTGAGAGCAGCTTGCCCATCATGGTGAAACCCCGTCTCTACTAAAAGTACAAAGTTAGCCAGGCGTGGTGACGTGCACCTGTAATCCCAGCTGCTCAGAAGGCTGAGGCAGAAGAATCATTTGAATACAGGAGGCGGAGGTTGCAGTGAGCTGAGATAGTGCCATTGCACTCTAGCCTGGGCAAAAAAAGTGAAACTCTATCTCAAAAAAAAAAAAAGATTTCTCAAATCGTATGTCTTTAGAGAATGGCAATTTAAAACAACAATGAGATACCACTACGCATCTATTAGAATGGCTAAAATACAAAACACTGACAACACCAAATCCTGGCATTGATGTGAACCAATAGTAACTCTTACCCATTGTAGTTGGGAATGTAAAAACAGATACTTTGGTATTTTCCTAGAAAGTAAATACATACTTACCATACAATCCAGCAATCATATTCCTTGGTATTTACCTAAATGTGCTGAAAACTTATATGTATACAAAACCTACATTCGAATGTTTATGGCAGCTTTATTTGTAACTGCCCAAACTTGGATGCAACCCATATGTTTCCCAATACCTCAATGGATAAACAAACTGTGTTATATTCATACAATGAAATATTATTCAGCAATAAAAAGAAATGAGCTATCAAGCCACCAATAGACATGGAGAAACCTCAAATACATATTATTAAGTGAAAGAAGCCAATCTGAAAAGGTTACATACTGTGTGATTGCAATTATATGCAAAAGGTAAAATTATAGAGACAATAAAAAGATCAGTGGTTGCTAGGGATTCGGGAGAAGGCAGGGAGGAATAGGTGGGGAACAGCAGATTTTTAGGGCAGTGAAACTATTCTGTATAATACTATAATTGTGGATACTCATCATCATGCATTTGTCAAAACTCACATAATATATAACACCAAGACTGAACCCTAATGTAAGCTATGGAATTTAGTTAACCATAAATCAAAACTGGCTCAATCGTAACAAACATATTACACTAGTATAGGATGTCAATAATAGGGAAAATTGTGTACATGGTGAGGGAGAAAGGGCACATGTTTGGGAACTCTCCATACTTTTCCATCAAATTTTTTTCTGTAAATCTAAAACTGTTCCCAAAAAACCATCTATTGAAAAATAAAAAATTAAAAAACAAAAGGCTGGGTGCAGTGGCTCACACCTGTAATCCCAGCACTTTGGGAGGTCGAGGGTATATCACTTGAGGTCAGGAGTTCAAGACCAGCCTGACTAACGTGGTGAAACCCTGTCTCTACTAAAAAAATACAAAATTAGCCAGGCATGGCAGCACATGCCTGTAATTCCAGCTACTTGGAAGGCTGAGGCAGGAGAACTGCTTGAACCCAGGAGGCAGAAGTTGCAGTAAGCCAAGATCACGCCATTGCACTCCAGCCTTGGCAACAAGAGCAAAACTCCGTCTCAAAAACAAAACAATAGAAACAGCAACAAAAACAGTATCTTGACATATGGGAAGATGAAAATTAAAACGTTCTAAGGGCCTTATATTGTTTGGGAGAAAGAGGTGTTGATTATCTTTAGACTTTCAGTCAAATAATGCATACTAAAATTTTAAAAGAAACCGCTAAATGAAAAGAGGATGAAGTAAAACAACTCTCTGTAATAAAGCAAATCTATTATTTTTAACTATGGCAGCTTACCTGAGATTCCAGATCCTCCAACTTACGTTTCCTTGCATGAAGAGCTTTACTTGGAAAAGCCCAATAATAATTAGAAGTTCCGATCCTCTCACAGTCAACCATACCATCATCAACTAAGCTTTGAAGGACTTCTTTTACTGACATAGAAGCTAAGAGATAATTTTTAAAGACTCTATGTTAAAAAACACCATAAATAAAATTTAAAGGACAAATTTAAAAAACTGGGGAAACACTTCAAAAAATACGACAAATCAAGAGTTAAAAAGTTCATAAATAAGAAACTCTTAAAAATAACAACATGCACAACAATGAAATTGCCTGAGGAAGCATTGCTTAGAATGTATTCCCATCCTTAGGCAAAGCATGACTGTATACAGGAGCTTAGGGGAAAACAGGTAGTATACAGGATTAAGAACAGGACCTGAGTTCTAATCCTAACTCTTAGCAGTAACACTGGATGACTCTAAAGCAAACTGTTCTTTATGCCTAATTTTTAAAATCTATTAGATATTATTTCTATATCTACTTTGGTGTATAGCAATAATATCAATAAAATGTTACTTGTGAGAAGCCTTTGAAAAAGTAAAACAAAACTATAGAAATGCAAGTTTTTCTCCCCCAGTATATTACGTAGTAACAGAAGATCTAGCATTAGTGCTCAGCAAATAATTTTAATAGTGTTAACACTTACTAGTCTGCTGCTGTATGGTATCTTTCCTTTCCTAAATAATGTTTTTTTAAGATGTTAGGTAATTTGGTTATCATCTTATACTGCAGAAAAAAATTAACAATAACTGGGAGGAAAAATAGGTAAGAAGAAAAGGAATTTAGTTAGTATAAATTTTTTAAATAAATGTTTCCATCTCGTAGACTGTATTGAATTTTGTTTTTTGCTTTTGATCCTTCAAGATACAGTTGAGATTCCATTACCTACAATCTCTGTGGGGACCTTAGGACGCTGGTGTAATTAATACTGTATAGTTGACCCTTGAAACAATACAGGTTTGAATTACATGGGTCCAGTTACACATGGATTTTCTGCCATCTGAGACAGCAACACCACTTCCTCCTCCTCCTCCTTAGCCTACTCAACGTAAGACGACAAGGATGAAGATCTTTATGATGATCCACTGCCACTTAATGAATAGTAAACATAGGATATGACTTCCTGTCAACAGCAGGCTATCAGTAGCTAAGTTTTGGGGTAGTCAAAAGTTACATACAGATTTTCAATTGTGTGGGGGATTGGTATCCCAATATCCCAAAAAGTTGTTGTTCAAGGGTCAACTGTGTATTTAAACTTAAGAAATTTGCACATCTTCAAGAAGTAGCAGAACCAATTGTTCACTGATGACTGTAAAGACAGAATAATTGTGTAGTGTACATGAAAGTGTAAGGGACTCTTAGTGGTCATCTAGTTTCATTTATATGTACATTCATAATAAAAGAGTTTTTTCATTTTGAAACAACACAACAAAAGACACAGACATCAATGTGCATCTATAAAATATGCATGGTGGCCAGGCATGGTGGCTCACGCCTATAATCCCAGCACTTTGGGAGGCCAAGACAGGTGGATCACTTGAGGTCAGGAGTTTGAGACCAGCCTGGCCAACATGGCAAAACCCCATCTCTACCAAAAATACAAAAATTAGCTGGGCATGGTGCTGGGTGCTTGCAATCGCAGCTACTCATGAGGCTGAGGCAAGAGAACTGCCTGAATCTGGGAGGCGGAGGTTGCAGTGAGCCAAGATCGCACCACTGCACTCCAGCCTGGGTAACAGAGGAGACTCCATCTCAAAAAAATAAAAATTAAATTAAATTAAAAATGCACGGCCAATATATGAGAAAAATGTTCAACTCCACTAATAACTGAAGAAATGCAAAATAAAGCAATTAGATTTGACTGCCAAATTAAAAACACTAAAAAAATATAATAATGCAAGGAAATGGGTACTCTCAGTATGGGTGAAGAAATGTGGCAATATATATCTAAAACTTTAGATTTATACATCTTTTATGGAGAAATTCCACCTTATATATATAGCCAAACAAAATAATAATAGATATGTAGAAGGATGCCTGTCAATGCATTGTTTTCGACAGCAAAAATATTGGAAACCAGTCCAATTACTGGATTTTTATTCTAAAGGCAGGATTTTGCTACGTTGCCTACCTGGGCTGAAGTAATCCTCCTGCCTCAGCCTCCAGAGTGGCTGGGACTACAAGCATGTGTACTACCACACCCAGCTTATCAACTGGATTTTTAAAAGTATTTTATTGCAATGAGATATTATATAGTCATTTATGTTATAAAAGGATATTTAATGACAGATATATATATATATATATTCAAATGTATTATACAGGATGTATTATGCAAAAAAATAAAGGATAACATGACAGTGGTTATCTTTGGATGGTAAGTAACTGGTGATGATTTATCTCTAGATATCTAGGTTTTCCATAAAGTGAAAGACTGTTGCAGAAAAGATGACGGATATTTCCCAAAACATCCCAGTATAACTTTGGTACTTACTAATGCCTTTCTCTTTGGGAGCAATCTTCTCCAAGTCTTTTAATTGAAATACATCTTTCTGTTTAAAAGGGTTTTAAAAAATGAAAAAGCACGTGTTATTTTCTACTATATTTTCTTTTTAAAAATTTTGTATTATGAGTACATAATAGTTGTATACATTTACAGGGTATGTGTGATATCTTGATATAGGTATACAATGTGTTTTGATCAAATTGGGGTAATTAGGGTATACATCTCTTCAAACACTTATCATTTCTTTGTGTTAGACATTCCAATTCCACTCTTAAAATTTTAAAATATACAACACATTATTGTTAACTATAGTCACCCTATTGCGTTCTACTATATATTTATATATACACCATTAATTTTATGTTCATAAAAAATTATATTTAAAAAATTGGCCTGGAAATGAACAGTATAATAGAACCAAGCATTTTAGAGGTTATAAGAAACTCTTTAATTATCTCATTCAATACCCTCACTAGAACTTGAAGAGATTTTTGCATACACACACAATTTTTTTTTCTTTTTGAGACAAGATTTCACTCTATCGCCCAGATGGTAGTGCAGTGGCACAATCATGGCTCACTGCAGCCTAGACCTCCAGGGCTCAACAATACTCTTTCCTGAGTAGCTGGGACTATAGACATGCACCACCATGCCTGGTTAATTTAAAAAAATTTTTTTAGAGATGGGGTCTCACCATTTTGCCCAGGCTGGTCTTGAACTTTTGGGCTTAAACAATCCTCCCATCTCTGCCTCCCAAAGTGCTAGGATTACAGAGAGCAGCCACCGTGCTTAGCCAGTAGCATATGATTCTTTAAAGTTCTTGGAGATCAGAACATGAAAAACGTTTTCCCACTTAAGTATGGAAACTAGTTTTAGGCCAGAAACAGTGGTCTTACATTTGTAATCCCAGCACTTTGGGAGGAATGCTTGAGCCCAAGAGCCGGAGACTGGCTTGGGTAACAGTGAGACCATTCCCCCACCGCATCTCTACAAAAGAAAAAAATCAGCTAGGTGTGGTGGTGCATGCCTGTAGTCCTAGATATGTGGGAGGCTGAGGTGGGTGAAAAGCTTGAGGCTGGGAGGTCGAGGCTGCAGTAAGCTATGATTGATTGTGCCGCTATACTCCAGCCTGGGCAGACCGTCTCAAAAAACAAAACAAAAACAACAACAACAAAACACTAACCTAGTTATACCAGATCACTTGGTAATAGGAACTAATTACTTTCTTGTGGGGTTCGTTCCCATGTGAGACCCCTCGGAATTGGGCCTCACCATATGGTGAGCTTGAGCCCGGACACAGTTTCCTGTTGGAGGCAGTCGAGCTATGGGAAAGTAGGAACTGCAGGTAAAGGAATTATAAAAAGAACTTTGTGAGACTGTGATGTGGTCTGCATGTGGTCTGACAGGACAATGTGTTCAGTTTCTGTATCTGATTTATGACTTTGTTTACCCACTATTGG
>CAUYQU010036862.1:0-28797 GCA_963574635.1 Cheracebus regulus
TACTTTAGAAAGTTTCTCTTCTGTCTCTAATCAGTAATTTTCCTCTGTTGTTAATTTCCTGTAGAGTTTCATTTCATTTTCTTGATATAATTCAGTCATTACTGTAAGTTTCTGTTGAAGCTTCTGATTTTCACTTTCAAACTGTGTTTTCTGACTGCAAAGATGCTTGTTCAGTCTCAAGATTTTTAATACATTCTGTAAGCTCTTCCTTCATGTTATCAACTTCAGATGACTGAATATAAATTTGGTTTCTTTCTCCTTCTAAGGTTTTGAAAGAAGCATTGAACTTAGCAGCATGAATCAGTTTCTTCAGAGCTCCTTTTGGAGGACGATCTAAGTAAGCAGGATTTTCCGATTCACTGTTCATTTCTAACTCCAAGTTATCACCATCCATTCTGTCTTCTCCAAGCATAGCAGCCCAATCTTTCATCTTTAGCAAGCGTTCAGTCACAGTTTTGATGTGATTGTCTTTGTCACTGAGAACTTGTTCTGCATGTACTTTGAAGTCTTCCAATGTTATTTTCTGTTTATTAAGTTCACTCACTTGTTCTTTCCATACTTCAGGTTCTTGCAAAAGTTGTTTCTGGCTTTCCTGAAGTTGAGAATTTTCATCGAAAGCATCTTTTATTGCTGTCTTCAGTGGTTCTTCATTCATTTGAAATAAAGTCTTGAAGGTCATTTGGCTTCAGCTACTTGTGATTTGAGGGATTTTGACTCATCTTCTAGAGACTGTATCTTTTTTGAAATATCCGCCATCAGTTCATTTTGTTGAGACTTTCTATTTCTCTTCTAACTCTTTGTAAGATGGAGTATTTCTTCCTCAAGTTCCGCATTGGACCTGCTCAGCTTTTTACAGGTTGCCTCCAAGCTTTGTGCTTCTGTTGCCTCCTTCTCAAAGCTGGGATCCTGTAAAGATGACTCGACTTCATAGCCTTCATGTTGTTTTTGAATAATGCTAAATTTTTCAAGTAGTTTATATTTTTCCTTAATTAGTCTAGAAAGCATTTCAGCAAGCCCTTTCTCTCTTCCCACATAAAGTCTATTCCTAATCAATCTAAAACCTCTCCAAAACAGCAAAAAATCCAAAAATATCTGTCTGCGTCACCCATTCCCATGGAAAACCATAAGAATTAGAATCTGCTCCCATACTTTGATGCAGTGCTGCCACAACCCCATGTAGCACCTCCAGAACCAGCCTCAAGTATGGGTGAGGTGTAGCTCCTGGCTCCTGCAGAGCGCCAAGGCTGCTCTGGAGGTTGCCACAGTAACCCCGGCCTGTGGGGGCCACAACATGCAGCCTTCAGTCTGGTACCGGAATCCACAGGTGGCAACTGGAGTGGAGTCTGCTGTCGGGGGTGCTGGGGGACGCGGGCACCCACAGGCCTTACAGGCCCATGCTGCTCACCCTGGCCCCATGTTACACTTTACTTCCTGAGCCATGCAGGTGCTCCGACCTGCACAAGCCTGCAATGCACCCTGTCCTGGCCACCCCACCCCTCTGTTTTCATATGCTATGAGTTTTGACTAATGTATAACGACATGCATCCAACATTACAGTATCAGACAGAATAATTTCATGGCTCTGCTCTACCTATTCATCCCTCTCTCTCTCCCCCAAATTTATATTTTTAGTCCACTTGGAATTTATTTTCATCTAGTATGTGAACTCTGTGCTGATTGTGTGAAGTCGTTGTTCTGTCAGGACCTATGATTCCAATCCTTGACCTCTACGCACCAAAGGTTCTCCTGAAATGTATTTGTCCAGAGCACCAGGCCAGGCACCACCAACTGGGGCTTTGGTCTCCATACGTTGGAGTGGAACCATCATCCAAATGATCGGGGGTGGGGACTTGGCACTGTGAGCTTCCTCTTGCTTAGATGAGACACTGAGACTTTTCACAGTTCTCATTGAAACTAGAAGAGAACATCTTAACATGTTGGAATTGTGTTACAAATTGTTCTTTATTATAAAAGATAGCCTTTATTCTGAGATCATGTCCTTCCTATAATTTTTAAAGTTATTGTGATATAAAACAGACAAAATTTACTTACTTAAGTGTACAGTGCAGTTGTGTTAACTCTATGCACACTGTTGTGTAATAAAGCTCTAGAACTTTTTCACATCTTGCAAAACTGAAAATTTATATCCGCTGAACAACAACTCACATTTTCTCTCTACCCTGCTCCTGGCTACCACCATTCTTTCTAAGAGTCTGACTAGTTTAGATTCCTAATATAAGTGAAATCATGCAATATTTGTTTTTTTGTGGCTGGCTTATTTCTGGTTGATTTGTCTGTTTTTGTCCTACAGAAGTAATTTGAAGATGCGCTGAGTATATATATTTTGGGAGCTTCATAAGTGCTGCTGCTTTAAATTGTGACAAAGTAGATACAACCTAAATGTCAAACAGTAGCAGATTAGTTAGATCATAGGCTCTTATCTGGGGCAGTATTGCCCTCAGAAGTCATTTGGCACTATCTTGAGAAATTTTTGATTGCCATGACTAAGGATGAGTGCTACTAGCATCTAGTACTGATACAGGGGACAGGGAGGCTGTTTTTATTTTTGTAGCTTTGTAATATGTTTTGAAGTCAGAAAGTCTTCAAGCCTCCAGCTTTGTTGTTCTTTCTCAAGATTATTTTGGTTATTTTGGGTCATTTGAGATTCCATTTGAAGTTTAGAATTTCTTTTTCTGTTTCTGCAAATAAATACCATTGGGATTGCATTAAATAGGTAGTTTACTTTAGCTAGTATGGACATTTTTAACAATATTAAATGTTTCAGTCCATGACCATGGGATGCCTTTCTGTTTATTTGTGCTTTCCTATAGCTTTTTGCTAACATATCTTTGCATAAGTGTGTATATATGTATGAGAGGCAATGTTAATAATTATTAAGGTAGTTTTCTTTTTTTAAGTCCACCTTTAGAAAAATATTGCCGAATGCCGTGTTTCCCATTTTGGAGACTTAGTGGGTGAGGTGATAATTTTACTTGACTACTTCATTTCAATGTCAAGAACACATTGGTCTAGACTTTAAAAGAAAGTAAAGCTTATTGAATGCAGTCATGTGGTCTTCTAACTCTTCTTACCCAAGTGTAAACCTTAATAGATATTACCACTCTAATGTCAAGAAAATCTGAACCTCAAGGAACATTAAGAAAAAGTAGGGGAAAGGGCATTTGCCAAAAAAAAAAAAATTCTTTATTTTCCTACTAAAGAGTGGTTCATCTCCTAGTGAGTGTCGATATAATGAATACTTAGTTCAAATCCCAATTCCATGACTACCTAAACATGAGCAAATCACTTACTCCCCTCAGCCTCAGTTTTCTTATCTGTAAAATCTTGTCTATAAAATTGGGAAAATAATAGTACCTACCTCATAGGGTTATTAAATGAAATAATATATGCAAATGAATAATAATTTATATAGTGTTTAAAACGCACCTCATATGGTAAAATCTAAATGTCACCTATTATTTATATTTATTTTAACCCCACACCAACTCATCAATTCAGCAAACATTTAAACAGCACCTAATCCTTCTGCTCATTCTACTGTTACAACTGTCAATAACAATAGCTTACATTTACTACTTTTTATACCAAGTATTGCTGACATTTTTTTTTTTTAGACAAGATCTGGCTTTGTTGCCCAGGCTGGAGTGCAGTGGTGCGATCACAGCTCACTTCAGCCTTAACCTATCAGGCTTAAGTGATCCTCCCACCTCAGCCTCCCAGCTAGCTGGGACTACAGGTGTGTACCACCACACATGGCTAAATTTTTGTAGATACAGGATCTGACCGTGTTGCCCAGGCTGGTCTCGAACTCCTGGCCTCAAGTGATCTGCCTGCTTAGGCCTCCCAAAGTGTTGGGATTATAGGCTTGAGCCACCACACCTGGCCTAATGACTTCTTTAAAATCTCCAGTTCCCCCAATTTTGGCATTTATTTTCTCATTTAACTCTCACAACATTTGTATAAGTTAGATGCTGTTATTATCCCTGTTTTCAGATGAGGAATGTTGGGAGAGGCAGTCCATCATGAGCCCTGAGTGTCCCTGTATATTTTTCCTGGGTATGCCAAGAATGCAAGACTCTTGACAGCTATTTTTCACAGTTATATTTGCCATGAGCAGTCTTGCAGTGAGGCAACATCTTCCTCTAAGACAAAGAATGGGTTGTTTTCTGCTTACTTTAAAAGCAGTGAATTTCCAAGCTCAGTGTTTCTCAGCTGTGATGCAAACCCGCTTCATTTGCAGCCCCTCCACTTGGAGAGCAGGAGCAACCAATGAACATGACATCCATGTGGCTTACTTGTGCAGTGGTTAAAAAAGTCATCTGTCTCTGATCCAGGAGTCTCATGTCTTCTGCCAGTATCTATGAAGCCTTAACTGGCTAGCTTATTAACTTGCAAGCAGGGTAAAATCACAAACTCTGACAAAGAAGTAGACTGTTTAGTTGACAGTGTTCCTACTGAATTCCAAGATCTGCAAGAGGAAGAACTTACCTGTCTTCTTCAGTCTTGTATTTTGAGAATAGGGCAGAGTCCCAGATATACAGCAGGCATTTAATGAAAACTTATTGAATAAAAGTGTCAGATGATACATTAAGTGATTTGCATATGAATCTAATGCAATCCTTATAACAACCCTAGAAGGTAAGGATTAAATATCTGTTCACAGATAAGGAAAGCGAGCCTCAGAGAGCTTAAATAACTTGTCCACAGTCACACATGACAGTTAAGATGGAAACCTAGTCTTGTCAGACCTTAAAGCCTGTTGTTCAGAAATAACACACCCAATAACGTAAAACTTATTTTATGTTATTTTGTTGTATTTTTTAAAGATACATTTTCTTGAAATTTCACATGTAGAATATAATGCCTTATACTAATTCTGCTCAATGATTCTTTCAATTGTCTACTGTTTCCCATGTACCTGAGGGGGTCTGGATATTTATCTTAAGCTGGGTGTTCCTGGTACCTCCCCTGGTACTCAACCTATCTCCTTCAAACTAGCTCCCCCAACTCAGATCTGTACCCCCAGCCAAACTGGATTTGTTCATTTTTGATAAATATAAAAAAGAAAGTGACTTTGCTTGTTGTAGAATGGAAAGATTGCTATGTATAGCTAGAGATATGAAAATTGTTAGTGAAAAGCTAGATGCTTTTTATTAAGGTCCAAGACTCTATCCTTTCCCTAAACTACCAAAGGGTGATGTTTAAACAGTAAGACTCAGAGATTTAAAGAATGTATCTCAACTCAAGCACTCTCTGTTTAAAACAAGGACTCTGTAGTCTGGAATGTGCATCTTTTAAAAACAGTTCCTTTATTTTTGTATTAAGAGACTTTGTTTTTTAGAGCTGTATGTCTTTTTAATAAGCTTTTCTCTAGAAATTGTGGCTGTGTTTTCTGTCTGTTATGCAAGTTGCCTATCAAAAACCAGAGTAGTTCTTTTATTTTAGATGTGCAACTGTAAATACATTAGCATTCCTTTGAGAGATTTAGAAAGGATATGTATACATATTTGTGTGATATATGTATGATAAATTTCTGAATCCTAGAATTTTTTATGGCACAAAGAAAGAACTAAAAACTGCTATTTAAATAGTAAAAAAGCACACATAGAAGAATATAAAAAACCACAGCAGTGACTCTAAAATCATGTGCCATTATCCTATTGTTCCTCATCAGCACTATGTCACTGTGAGAGTAAATCTATTTCTACTTTTCCCCACTCTCTGATTTTTAATTACACTATCAGAACATGCTTACTTTTTTTTCTTTTTAGAGAAAGATTCTTGCTCTGTTGCCCAGGCTGGAGTGCAGGGGTATAATCATAGCTCACTGAAGCCTTGAACTTCTGGGCTCAAGTGATCCTCCCATCTCAGCTTTCTGAGTAGCTGGGACTACAGACACATGCCACCACATCCAGCTAATTTGTTTTTTGTAGATATGAGGCCTCACTTTCTTTCGCAGGATAGTCTCAAACTCTTGGCTTCAAGTCATCCTCCCAGCTCAGTCTCCCAAAATTCAGGGAAGATAGGCATGAGACACCATGCCTGGCTCCCTCTTCTTTTTTTTTTTTTAATTGCAATAACGAAAGCACAAGGCAGCCAAGCAGAAAGACTGGAGTTACCACTCAAATCAATCTTTCTGAGAACTCAGAGACTAGGGTTTTTAAAATAGTTTGATGGGCCGGGGGCTAGGCAATGGGTACTGCTGATTAGTTGGGAATGAAATCATAGGGGTGTGGAAAACTGTCCTTCTGAGCTGAGTCTGCCTCTGGGTAGGGGCCATAGGACCAGTTGAATCATGAGTCATGAGTCCAGATAGGATCAACTGATGGCCAGAATGCAAAAATCTGAAAAACATCTCAAAAGACCAATATGAGGTTCTACAATAGTGATGTTATTTATTAGAGCTTATCAGAGCTTGAACGCTGTGTTGGGAGATCTGCTGCTCTCTTAGGAGCTGCTAGGCGGGGACGTTTAGGTCTGCTGAAGCTGTACCCACAGCTGCTTCTTTTCCCAGGTGCTGTATCCCAGGAAGGTGGGGGCTTTATTTGTAAGTCCCTGACGGGCTGCTGCCTTTTTTCAGAAATGCCCTGCCCAGCAAGGACATCTAGTGAGACAGTCTGCCTGCAGCTGCTGAGCTGTGTTGGGCTCTGTCCAGTTCGAACTTCCTGCCTTTTTTGCTTGCACTGTGAGGTTGAAACCACCTACTTGAGCCTCAGCAATGGTGGATGCCCCTCCCTGCACCGAGCTCCAATGTCTCAGGTCAAGCTCAGACTGCTGTGCTGGCTGCAAGAATTTCAAGCCAGTGGATCTTAGCTTGCTGGTCTCCGTGGAGGTGGGACCCACCAAGCCAGACCGCTTGGCATCCTGGCTTCAAGTGAACAGTTCTGTCTTGCTGGTGTTCCAGGCACCACAGGGGTATGAAAACAAAAAAAAACTGCTGCAGCTAACTCAGTTTCTGCCCAAAGGTCCACCCAGTTTTGTGCTGGAAACCCAGGGCCCTGGTGGTTGTGTAGGTACCAGAGGGAATCTCCTGGTCTGCGGGTTGTGAAGACCATGGGAAAAGCGCAGTATCTGGACTGGAGGGCAGGGAACAGTGCCTAATGGCTTCCCTTGGCTAGGAGAGGTAGTTCCCTGGCCCCTTGCTCTTCCCAGGTGAGGTGGCACTCCACCCTGCTTCGGCTCGCCCTCTTTGTGCTACCCCCACTGTCCAACCAGTCCTTATGAGATGAACCAGGTACCTCAGTTGGAAATTAGAAAATCACTGCCTCTGTGTCAGTCTCACTGGGAGCTGCACACCAGAGCTGTTCCTATTCAGCCATTTTGCCTCATGTCATCAATGAATTTTTTTTAATGGCCAAAGCCTTTGGACAGAGATTTCTCCAAGGAAGGTATTGAAATGGCCAGTAAACACATGAGGAGATGCTCAGCATCATTCATCATTAGGAAAATGTGAATCATAACCACAATGCGATACCACTTCACATCCACCATTGTGGCTATAATTTTAAACAAAACACACAAAAATGTTGGTGAGGATATGGAAAAATTGGAACCTTCATATATTGCTGGTGGGAATGTAAAATGGTTCAGCCACTTTGGAAAACAGCTTGGCAATTCTTCAATAAGTTAAGCATAGTTATATAATGACCCACCAGTTTCACTCCTAGATATGTACCCAAGGGAAATGAAAACATGTTCACACAAAAACTTGTACATCAGTGTTCATAGCATCATGCATGACTGCCAAAAATGAAATAATTCAAAATCTCCATAACTAATGAGTGAATTTTCAAAATGTGGTATATCCATGTAATAGATTTTCCCATTCTTCTATAAGTGGAAGGAGAATACTTATTTCCCAGGGGATTTCTTCATCTAGACAATAACTAAGAAGAATTAAAGAAACTCAGCTAATTAGGCAGCTCACTTCTTTAAAGAAGATCAAAGTATTAGTCTAATTTTTTCTAACCAATGTAGGTGGTTGGTGCTGTTATTCATATTTTACAGATAGAAGATTAAGAAACTATAGCTTGGTGTTGAGTCAACTAGCAGTGACTCAGACAAGTAATCTGCTGTGGGCTTTTCTGTCTCAATAATACTTAATTCTCATGTTCAAAGTGTAAGCATTTTTAATTGTCTGTTGCTCATGCCTAAATACTTCTCAAACCTTCTTCCTTTAACTAATTGGAGTAATTTAATACTACATGAAATATGAACATCAGGTAGCATAAATGCAAAACATTATAGATAAAAATCTTGCTAGCCATTAATAACATGTAAGAAAATTCTAGTGTTAATTCTGTTGGACGGGATACTAAAGCATAGATATTTGAAATCTCTTTTAGAAAACATTTCAGGTACCTGTTCCTTAGCACTACCCCTAATGTCTTCAGTTTTGTTTTGTTTTTAATAATAATATATTTCAAGCTCTTGAGATTGAAACCAAAGAAAATGACTGGGCATGGGGGCTCACACCTGTAATCCCAACACTTTGTAGGGCTGAGGATCTCTTGAGGCCAGGAGTTTGAAACCAGTCTAGGTTACATAGTGAGATCTGGTCTCTACCAAAACAAACAAACAAACAAAAAACAGAAAAATTGGCCAGGTGTGGTGGTGTGCACCTGTTGTCCTAGCTGCTCAGGAGGCTGAGGCAAGAGGATTGCTTGAGCCCAAGAGTTTGAGGCTGCAGTAAGCTATGAGTGGGCCACTGTATTGTAGACTGGTGACAGAACAAGAGCTTGTCTCTTGGAAAAAAGAAAGAAAGAAAATGAGATCATATAGTTACCAACTAGGGGGAAGAAACATGATTAAACTGCTTCCCCCCAATCCAGCCCCTGCCAATAATTGATAAAGAAAAACAAAACAAAACAAAAAAGAAGAGCAAATATATTATTTTCTTGGAGTTGGAAAGTACAATGCAAAACCCAGAAATCATAAAGCTTTAGATTTCAAATTTGAATGAGTTTAGGAATTTCTTGAGAGTTGCTAAATCTGGGGAAAGGGGATGGTAGGGGGAATAGGAAGTACAGATGAAACAAGATTGGCTGTTTGTTGCTAATTGTTGAAGCTTGGTAATAGGTACATGGGAATTTATTATATTTTTTTCTGTACTTTTGCGTACGCTTGAGATTTTTCATAATAAGGGTTTTTAATACTGTCGGAGAAAATCATTTTTTCTATCTGAAGTCAACTGATGAAGAATAAGTCAATCTCATCTTGATCTTACTGGATCAGCACACTGTCTCACAAGATGACAGTAGCTTCCAATTGCATTGTTGGCATGTTTACTTCCATTTTTTAAAAAATAATTCTAGCAAATTCTTCAGTACTGATCATTGAATGTAATACAAGTTTTGAAGAATGAATGGGAGGGAGGAAAAAAATAAAGGAGGGAGATAGGAAAGAAGAAAGAAAATCACTTAGGGAGCTTCTTAGTAGTACAGAGTACAATAATAAAGAAATCTGATTAGCTAGGTCTAGAATGGAGCCCAGGAATTTGCATTTGTACAAGGCATCCAGGTGATTTGAGAAATGGTCATAGTGGCACAATTGCACAAATTGTGCTACATAAAATGCAACACTTCTAAATGAAGACAAAAAAATAAAAATAGTCTAAAGGAAAACTGGGACATATATGTGTCTAATTCCTTAAATTAAAAGAACTATTATAAATCATTAAGGAAAACAAGTGAACCACTGGCAAAAGGAGCAAAAGACTTAAACAGGTAGTTCCCTAAAGAGGACATAAAAATAACCAGTTTTAGGCTTCATCCCACTAAATCTTAAAAATACGGAAATTTAAATAGCAAATATTTCTCTTCTATGTAGGATGAGATAAATGGTACAGATAAATTGATAACAGGGAAGACATCACTGATGATACCAACAGAGAAACCAGAAAGAGGCCACCTGGAAGATGGAGTTAGTTTTGTTTGTTTGTTTGAGACAGAGTCTTACTCTGTTGCCCAGGCTAGAGTCCAATGGTGCGATCCCAGCTCACTGCAGCCTCGACCTTTCTGGCTCAGGTGATCCTCCCAACTCAAACTCCTCAGACTACAGGTAGGCACCACCATGCCCAGCTAACTTTTGAATATTTTGTAGAATTTCACCATATTGTTGCCCAGGCTAGTCTTGAACTCCTGGGCTCAAGCAATCAGCCGACCTTGACTTCCTAAAGTGCTGGGATTATAGGCGTGAGCCACCATGCCTAGCCGGAGATAGAGTATCATTTTTTTAAAAATCTGAAATGCAAATTTAACTAAACATATTATATTTTTATTTGCTAACTCTATTTTTAAAATTTTAGATTTAAAAAAGCAAAACAAAACAAAAAAAGACAGTGATAGCAAGAGAGTGAGGAAACAGCTACCCTCATACAATTGTAAATTGTAAATTAGTTCAATGTTTTTGGAGGATAATTTAGGAATATCTACTAAAAGACTCTTTGACTCAACAGTTTCACTTTTAAAATTCACATTTGTGGCTAAGCATGGTGACTCATGCCTGTAATCCCAACACTTTGGGAGGCCGAGGCAGGCGGATCATGAGGTCAGAAGTTCAAGGCCAGCCTGGCCAACATAGTGAAACCCTGTCTTTACTAAAATACAAAAATGATTAGTTGGGTGTGGTGGCAGTCACCTGTAATCCCAGCTACTTGGGAGACTAAGGCAAGAGAATCGCTTGAACCTGGGAGGCAGAGGTTGCAGGGAGCTGAGATCAAGCCACTGCACTCCAGCCTGGCCAATAGTGTGAGACTGCATCTCAAAAAAAAAAAAATTCACTTTTGTTTACTTTTTTATTGAAAGCAACTAGAGTTTTAGCATTGTATTATTTGTTGTCACAGAAGGAAGAAGGGAAAAGGACAAAATAAGAAAAAAACTATGTATTACTTACAAATGTTTATCCAAATATGCAAGATATGCACAAGAATTTTCACTACAGCATTGTTTACAAAAAAAAAATAGGAAAAAAATTGGAAGCAAGGCAAATGTCTATCAATAGAAGCTGTGTAAATGATGTTATAATATGATACAGTGGAATCCTCTGTGGTTGTCCAAATGAATACAGCAGATCTATGCTGGTTTGTTGGGGTGAAGGGAAGGCAGTTTGAAAAACAGTGTTTATGATTCAATTTGTGTAAGTAATAGTAAGCAAAGAAAAGTAACTTGGCGGAGTCATCACCAAACTTAAGAGGAAGAATTATAGAGACTGTCACTATCTTATGTGTCTAAATATTTAGCTTTTTAAAAAAGATAAGAATGCATTTCATTTGAGTGAAAGAGAATAAAAATAGTTTAAAAATTAAATGAAAAGGAAAAACAGATGTCTTGATTATCTGTACATAGCCTCCTTAATGAAGTGTCATGTGACAGTTCAAAGAAATTAAAGATGACCTGTAAATGATGTAAGGGACCAGGACCAGGACTCCTTCAGGAACTCTGCTGGTGGCACTCATGGGTAAGGTCCTTGCTCTTCAGCGCATTGTCCAGTGAACTGGGATAAATAACATCATGATCCTAATGTAAAAATAGGCAGTTAAAGGTATGAGTTTCATCTATCTCCTGCCCCAGCCTGGACTCTCTGATCTGACTTTTTAATTATTTTTAGCTATTTTTACTTAAGATAAATTTGAGCCAATTGACAACCTAGATTTCAGCAGGCTTATGTAATATGCCCCTTGTCAATCCCCAACTCTAGGTGGCCCTCCCTGTTCTCCAGCCTAGTCTGTTTACTCTCTCACTTTCACTGGCTGTCCTGGGTTAACTGTACTACCCTCAACAAGGCTTCATTGCTCTTTAGTAATTCCTTATTCTACCCTTAGTAAATTCCTCATGGTTGCTGTCTGATAATTTCCAATCTACTGAACAGTCTGCTTATTAATTCACTAAATGAATAGAGTCATAAAGCTGAGAGCTAATCATCTAACTTAGTTCCCTCATTTGATAAGGAAGTAAAGTCATGAAGAAATTAAATGTCTTTCAAAGTCACTCAATCTGTTGGGGCCAGAGGTAGAATTTTAATTCAGCATTTCCTGACTGAACAGTCATGGTGCAGCTCCCCCAAAGCTTAGAGAAGAGTGTGCAAACTGGAAATCAACTGAGAAACAAAGTTTCCAAGAAACAAAGAATCTGTAAGCTGAGGTTTACTGTTACTGATATAGTCAAATCCCTATTATTAAAATTTTGGCTTACTCTCCCACCAGTTAATATGGTTAAATCATGTTCTCAAAATTAATGAGAATTGTCACTCCTACTTGGTTTAATTACATGCATGAATTGAAACCACAAATCTATTTACTCTTATTCTGCACATCAGCAGATGACCTCAGTTCTTACATCATTGAGATCACTGATACTATTCAAATTGATTCTGTAAACTTCCATCCATACAAAGTTTCTCTTTGTTCTCACCAAATCCTTCTTTCTTTCATCTCCCTAAATGTTCTCCCCATCTGTAATTTTAATTCCAAATTATACTACGTACTATGGCAAGTTTATAATTAAGAGAAAATAAACTTTCCTGAGCCCAGTTTGCTGTGGTGAACATACTGCCTGCCTCACAGAATTCTGTTTAAGAGTAAATGACATAGCACATGTAAAAGCATGATGAATGGTGAGAATAAAGAAGATAATAATGCTGGCCATCTGCTGAAATCCTTGACAAAATACTAGCAAATCAAATCTAGCAACATAAAAAGGATAATAAGTCCCATTATCAAGCAGGATTTATCTCAGGAATGCAAGGTTGGTTCAGCATATACAAATCAATAAGTATAATATATTATTATGAGCTGAATTGCGTCCCTCTTCCAATTCACATATTGAGCCCTAACCCCCAGTACTTCAGACTGTGACTGTTTTTGAATATAGTGTCAAAGATGTAATTATAATCATTAGATTGGACCTTAATCCAATATGACTGGTGATATGGTTTGGCTGTGTCTCCACCCAAATCTCATCTTGAATTGTAGCTCCCATAATCCCCACTTGTTGTGGGAAGGACCCAGTGGAGATAATTGAATCATGGGGCGGGTTTTTCCTGTGCTGTTCTCGCGATAGTGAATAAGTGTCATGAGATCTGATGGTTTTATAAAGGGTGGTTCCCCTGCACATGTTCACTCTTGCCTGCCGCCACGTAAGACATGCTTTTGCTTATTCTTCACCTTCCACCATGATGGTGAAGCCTCCCCAGCCATTTGGAACTGTGAGTCCATTAAACCTCTTTTTCTTTATAAATTACCCAGTCTTGGTATGTCATTATTCGCAGCATGAAAATGAAATAATACAACTGGTGTCCTTATAAGAGGAAACTAAACACAGACACTCACAGCAGGAAGACCATGTGAAGACACAGAAAGGAGACAGCCATCTACAAGCCAAGGAGAGAGGCCTCAGGAGAAACTAACCCTGCCCACAACTTGGTCTCAGACTTATAACATCCAAAATTGTGGTAAAATTAATTTCTGTTGTTTAAACCACCCTGTATGTGGTCGTTTGTTATGGTAGCCCTAACTAACATACGCACCATACTAATAGAACAAAGGACAAAAAATACACATGATCATCTCAATAAATGCAGAAAAAGCATTTGACAGAATCCAATACCCCTTTATGATAAAAAAACAAAAAACAACAACAAAAAACTCAACAAATTAGTAATAGAACTTACTCAGTGGGAAGCATCATACATAGTGGTAAAAGATTGGATCCTTTCCCCATAAGATTAGGAAAAAGATAAAGATGTTGACTCCCTCCACATCTATTTAACATTGTGTGGGAGGTTCTAGCAAGAGCAATTTGGCAGGCAAAAGGAATAAAAGTCATCTAGATTAGAAAGGAAGAAGTAAAATGATCTCTGTTTGGAAATGACATAATCTTGTATAAAGAAAACCCTAAGGAATACACACACACACACACACACACAAACTATTAGAGGTAATAAATGGATGCAGCAAGTTTGCAGGATGAACAGTTATATACAAAAATCAATTATTGCCATACTCCAGCAATGAACAATCTGAAAATAAAAATTAAGAAAACAATTTCATTTATAATAACATCTAAAACAATAAAATATTTAGTAATATAACATCTAAAGTTCACTCAACCAAATAAAAAATAGATAAACTGGACACAGTGGCTCACACCTGTAATCTCAGCACTTTGTCAGACAGGGTGGGTGGATTGCTTGAGCCCAGAAGTTCGAGACCAGCCTGGGCAACATAGCAAAATCCTGTCTCTACTAAAAAAATATAAAAATTAGCTGGGCACGATGGTGTGCACCTGTAGTCCCAGCTACTTGGGTGGCTGAGCTGGGAGGATTGCTTGAGCTCAGGAGATGGAGGTTGCAGTAAGTCAGGATCATGCCACTGCACTCCAGCCTGAGCAACAGAACAAGACTGTATCTAAAAAAAAAAAAAGCACAAATTTATTTTAATCACTAAAAATCTTTTGTGCTTCAAAGGATGTTCTCAAAAAAGTGAAAAAAAAAAAACAAAAGAAACCCATAGAATGGGAGAAAATATTTGCAATTCATGTATCTGACAAGAGTTGCATATCCAGAATACGTGAAGAACTCTTACAACTCAACAATAAAAAGACAACTCAATTAAAAATTGGACAAAAAATTTGAATACATATTTCTCCAGAGAAGATACACAAATGGCCAATAAGCATATAAAAAGATGCTTAACATCATTTGGAAATGCAAATCAAAATGATGATAACACTTCACACCCACTAGAATGGTTGTAATAAAAGAGACAGACAATAACAAGTGTTGATGAGGATGTGGAGAAATTGAAACTCTCATATGTTTCTGGTAAAAATGTAAAAAGATGCAGCTGCTGTAGAAAAAGTTTCAGAGTTCCTTAAAATCTTAAAATAGAGTTACCATATGACCTCAAAATTCTTCTAGGTATATATCTGGGAGAATGGAAAACATGTCCACCCAAAAACCTGTATACGAATATTTACGGCAGCATAATTCAGAATAGCCAAAATCAGAAACAATCCCAATGTCCATCAACTGATGAATTAATAAATCAAATGTAGTGTATCAATACAATGGATTATTACTCAGCAGTAAAAATGAATGATGTGCTAAATATGCAGAATGAACCTTATAAACATGCCAAATGAAACATGCCAGACACAAAGGCCACCTATTGTATGACCCCACTTATATGAAACTTCCAGAATAGATAAATCCGTAGAGACAGAAAGTGATTAGTGGTTGCCAGGAGATGGGTGGGGGTAGGGAGGATGGGGAGTGACTGGGGACAGAATTTTTTTAGGTGGGGTTGATGGGAAAGTTCTTGAATTAGATAGTGGTTATGATTGCACAACCTTATGAATATTCTAAAATACTACTGACTTGTACACTTTATGGTATGTGAATTACATCTCAATTTTAAAAATAATGCTAAGTGTTACCATTTACTGATTACTTCATGTGTCTCATACTTAACTAAAGACAAGCCAGTGAGTACATCTTATTATCCCCACTTAGCAAAACAGGTTCAGGAAGATTAAGTGCTTTGCCCAAGGTCACATACTAGGAAGTCATAGAGCTGAGACACAAGTCTAACTCCAAAGCCCTAATATTCACTTAGCCACCAAGCTGTATTGATGGAAAGTTTTTAATAGCTTCCACTACATACCTAATAATAATAAAATATAATAAAATAAAAATATTTATTGTGTGTATATAAATAATACATTAATATGCATGCCATATATATATATATATATAATCTCCTACAAATTAATGAAAAAAGTAAATTTAATAGAAAAATGGGCAAAAAAATATGATCAAGGAATTCACACATACAAAAAATACAAATGGTGATTTAATAAACATTTGAAAAGGTATATGGCCAAGCATGGTGGCTCACACCTGTAATCCCAGCACTTTGGGAGGCCAAGGTGTGAAGATCACATGAGCCCAGGAGTTTGAGAACAGCCTAGGCAACATAGCAAGAACCCTGTCTCTAATTTAAAAAGTGAAAGAAAAAAAAAAGGATGTATGAACTCAATAGTAATCAGGGAAATGCAAATTAACACAAGACAATTGTTGGTTCATTGTAAAGACAAAATTTGAAGATGTCTAATATTCAGCCACAGAGAGTGAAGGAAAATTGGTACTTATACATTGTTGGTGTGCATTAAGATTAATAAGCACTTAATATTACCTATCAGAATTTAAAATTTACTGAGTGCAGTGGTGCGTGTCTGTAGTCCCTGCTAGTCAGGAGGCTGAGGCGGGAGGATCGCGTGAATCTAGGAATTCTGGGCTGTAGTGCACTATGCTGCTCTGGTGTCCACACTAAGTTTAGCATTAATACGGTGACCTCCTGGGAGCAGGGGATCACCAGGTTATCCAAAGAGGGGTGAGCCAGCCCAGGTCAGAAATGAAGCAGGTCAAAGCTCCCATGCTGATGAGTAGTGGGGTCATACCTGTGAATAGACAGACACTGCACTCCAGCCTGGGCAAAATAGTGAGACCCTGTCTCTTAAAAAAAAAAAATTGAAAATTTACCATTTGATCAAGTAATTTCGCTGATAGGAAATACTTTCATGTGTACATAAGGATGTTCACTGCTTGTTTTAATAGTGAAAAAAATAGAAATAAACCAAATGTCTACCTATAGCTACATCATTTCATTAAATTTTCAGAAAAATATTACCAGGAGTTATTCTGGGGAAAGCAGTGAAACTGGAGCTGGTGTTGGGGAGCATGAGTAAAGGGCTAGTAAAACTGTTTCCCTTTCTACATGAGAAATCCTTTGGTGGTTGACAAGGATCTTGCTGTGGGATCCTAAGCTGTGCGGATGGGTGGACTGCTGCAGAGAGTCCCAAGAGGACGTTCCCATGCCCCAGTGCCAAGCTGTACTTCCTTTGGAGTATCCGATGCAGCATCCAAGTGAAGTCTAGATTGTGAGTCCATGTTTAGTTGAACCTAAAAAGACCTCCTATTGGGCATAGCTGGAAACTGAAACTAAATTTGTAAGTTAAAAATTAGTTCATAGGCAGCCTCCATCTCAGCCAGTAGGGTCTTCATGCTGTTCCTTAAACGTACACTGAACTTTCTTGTCTCTCACACTCCCCACTTTCTTTTCTTAAAATATTTCCGTTCTTCCAGGCTGAAATTGCCTGCTTGCCAGTAAGCTCACCCTCCTCTAAACTACCTTAGCATCTGCTTGCCTCTGTTTTACGGTGAAAATGGGTGATCTCCCAAGTACAGCTGTGAACCTAGGATTTTAACCCTAGATTTATATTCGCATTCTTCAGATGGTAAGCCTCTTGGTGAAAGAGAAGGCGTTCGTCTTGTTTATCCTGATAAGTGTGTGTAAAGCCCTTGGGAAGCCTCACATCTAGAAAGTCCTCCGCAGCATTTCATGATTCCCTGCCACTTACCTTCCAGGGCCTGTCCTGGGATTGTTCCGCACCAAGGCATGAGTCTAGTTACAGCTCCTGGTTCTTCCTCTCTATATCCTAGCCTGTCCCAGTGCCAGGCACAGGGTCTTGTCCGGCTGTGTTCCAAGACATCACAAATAAGTACATAGCTCACTACATGTTATCAGTGAAAACCCCTAGATTTGGCCTAAAATGGGGCCATTCATGTGGGCCTGGTTATGCTAGGGTTGTTCCTATACCTAAAATGTTAGGAGATTAGACAAATATATAGTATGCTTTTTGTTGAGGTTTGGTGACCATAACTAAGCTATTTTTATATCTCCAAAGAACAACCTAAAGGCCCAGAACTGCCCTGTCCAATCTTATAGAGTTGGGATCCATAAATTTTTTCTGAAAAGGGCCAGAGAGTAAGCATTTTATGGTCTCTGTTGTAGATACTGAACTCGGCTATTAGAGCATGAAAGCAGTCAGACATAGCTGAGAGCTGAGTTCCAATAAAATTGGAGCACTGTGTTCCCAAAACACTGAAATTTGAATCCCATAGAATTTCATGTATCACAAAATATTTCCCTTCATTTGATATTTTATCAAACATTGAAAAAATGTAAAAAATATTCTTTATTCACAAGCCATATAAAACCTGCGGCAGGCCAGACACAGCCTAAAGACTGTAGCTGGACTGGTCCCTGATCTGATGTTTCTCTAGACTGGGAGTATGCAAGAATCACGAACCCCAAGGGAACCTCTGTGATTTGCTCTGTGAGTTCAGAGTAAAAACCTGAGATTTGGCCTTCTTAAATGTTCTCAACTGACGAGATTAGTCCAAGTTACCCTATAAAGAGGGATTTGCATCCAGGCGCGGTTGCTCACACCTGTAATCTCAGCACTTTGGGAGGCCTAGGCAGGCAGATTACCTGAGGTCAGGAGTTTAAGACCAGTCTGGCCAACATGGTGAAACCCCATCCCTACTAAAAATACCAAAATTAGCCAGGCATGGTAGCGCACACCTGTAATCCCAGCTACTTGGGAGGATAAGGAGCAGAATCCCTTGAACCCAGGAGGTGGAGGTTGCAGTGAGCCAAAATTGTGCCAGTGCACTCCAGCCTAGGCGACAGAGCAAGACTCTGTCTCAAAAAAAAGAAAAAAAAAGAGGAGGCGGAATTTGCAGAACCATGATGTATAAGCACACTGGCTTATTTCTTCTATTTAATGTTATACAAAGCTTGTCATCTACCTGTTTCATGAATGTGGCAAAGGAATTCTATTATGAGGAATTCATTTCCTAAGTGCATTGCAATTTGGCTTCATCCTTCATTTTGATTTCCAAATCATCAGACATCTTCTTGGGACCACATCCAAACAAGCAGTTTTCAGGGCTTATTTTATATGACCTCTCAGAAGCATCTTACAAATTGACCACTTTCTTTTACTTGAAACTTCCTCTTTCTTCTCTTTCTGTCACCATGATTTTTTTGTTTCTTTTTTTCCTCCAGTCCTTTTGGACAATTCTTCTCAGCCTCTTTCAGCATTTCCTCTTCCTCTGCTTTTTCTATAAATGTGTTTCATTCTCTAAGGTTCTATTCTGAACCATCTTCTTTTCTTCTTACTTACCCATGGTTTCAAACACTGTTTTATGCTAATTGTCACAAGTCTAGATTTCTAGCCCAAATTCCCCTGCTGAGCCCTAGACTCTCCATTCTGTTACCTCCTAAATGATATATTTGGATGTTCTGCAGGCTGGTACCTCAGTTGAGCATGCTCCAAGCTTAAGTTATCATCTCCTATTTCAATCTTCTCCTTATCATGAATTTTCTACTCTGTTAGATGGCATTAGTACCAATGCAGTTGCTCATTGCTATGGTTTAAATGTCCCCTCCAGAACTCATGTTGAAATTTGGTTGCATTGTGACAGTGTTGAGTGAGACCTTTGGGAGCAGAGCCCTCATGAATGGATTAAAGCTGTTATCTCAGGGCTGGGTTAGTTATTGTGGGAGTGGACTGCTGATGAAAGCTGAGTCTGGCCCTCATTTTCTCTCTGTCTCATGCATTCACTTGCCTTTCTGCTTTCATCCATGGGATGATGGAACAAGAAGACCCTCAGCAGATGGCCAAGCAGATGCCAGGACCATACCCTTGGACTTCCCAACCTCCGGAACCATAAGCCAAATACATACCTTTTCTTTGTAAATTACCCAGTCTGTGTTATTCTGTTTTAGCAGTTAAAAATGAACTAAGACACCCACGTGGTCAATAGTAGATAGGATCTCTCCATTCTAGGATCCTCTGGTGAGAACTGCAACTCTCCACTCACAAAGGCCATGTTTATATTATATGACCCTTCCCCCTGCTTTGATTGAACTTGGGTGGGTGCTTAACCCAACCTAGATTAATTAGACTGTCTCCTGGGATTATCTTCAGCCATGGCTAATTCTTGAACTAGAGCTGGTACAGCTATGTGCATGGAGAAGAGCAGAAAGCTGGTGTACAGAGAGAGAATGAAGTGGATACACAGAAAGAAGCAGAGAGAGAGATGTGGCCTTGCACAGAGTAATCTTGGCCCTGCTCGCTTCACTCACCACCTGCCTGTGTCAAAGCCTGCAGGGCAGCCCATGTCCCTGGTCACCACTTTCTGGATACAAAAAGGTTTGCCTCTAAACCTTTGTAATTGATTCCTATGCAGTAGTCCCCACCCTTATTTGTAGGGGCTGCATTCCTAGACCCCCAGTGGAAGCCTGAAACTTCAGATAGAACTAAACTCTGTAAGCACTATGTTTTTCCCCATACGTACATGTCTACGAAAAAGTTTAATTTATAAATTAGGCACAGTAAGAGATTAATGACAATAATAAAGTAGAACCCTTATAACAATATGCTGCTCACAATTTCATGGATAGACGATTCATTCTTACTGAGGAAGACCTTTAGCAACCTCAGCATGCAATTTATTTTCTTTCCTTATTAAGTCAAGAACTTTTACCTTTTCACTTAAAGGAAGCACTTTACAGCTTCTCTTTGGCATCTCCAAATTGCCAGCATCACTACTCTTGCACTTTGGGGCCATTATTAAATAAAATAAGGGTTACCTGAACACAAGCACTGTGATACTACGACAGTGAATTTGATAACGGCTGACTACTAAGTGACTAACTGGCGGGTAATGCAGACAGCCTGGATCTGCCGGACACCGGGATGATTCATGCCCTGGGCAGGATGGAGTGGGACTGCAGGAGATTCCATCCTGCTACTCAGAACAGTGTACACTTTAAAACTTTATGAAACTTTCTGGAATTTTCCATGGAATATTTTTGGACTGCAGTTGACCACAGGTAACTAAAACTGAAATGGAAAGCAAAACTGTGAATACGGGAGGACCACTGTATTAAATTCTACCTATCGAATTAGCTGACATGAGTTTTGTGTTCCTGGCTGGATCTTGACTGATGTAGCTATCTTTGCAAATAAGCACATACAGCTCTGTATCACTTAAGACCTGCGTATGTTCCACTATATGAATGTTCTATGATTTATTTAATCATTTGGCTATTGATAAACATTTGTTTCTAATTATTTTGCTACTACAATCAGTGGTATGATGACCATTTTGCATATGTATGTATTTCTGCAAGACAAATTTCTAGAAGTAAAATTGCTAGGTCAAATTTTAAATTTATGATAATATTGTCAAATTTATCTCAAAAGTTTGTACCAAATAATACTTTAACAACTGTGCATTAGAGTGCCTGCTTCTCTACACCCTGCCCAACTCTTTGTGAATCTCATTGATGAAAGTATTTCATCAGTTTTGTTTGAGTATTTGTTTGTTTTGAAACAAAGTCCCACTGTGTGGCTCAGGCTGGAGTGCAGTGGCACAAAAGTATTTCACTGCAGCCTCCACCCCCTGGGTTCAAGTGATTCTCCTACGTCAGCCTTCTGAGTAGCTGGAACCACAGGTGTGTGCCACTAGGCCTGGCTAATTTTTAAATTTTTTGTAGAGATAAATTTTCACCGTATTGTCCAGGCTGGATATTTTCTTGTTTTGCTTTGCATTTTTAAAAATCTGAGTTAGATGAGTATTTTTTTATAGACTTATTGTCCATCTACATTTCTTTTTCTGTGAACTGTCATGTAACTGCTTTATTTTTTGCTTTTCTTCACTTAATATTATATGTCATGAACTTTATCTAGAATAAAAACATCAATAAAAACTACATATTATTCCATTCTATGATTATACCATAATTATTATTTTATTATTGGACATTTAGATTGTTTCCAATTTTTCTTTTTTCTTTTTCTTCTTTTATTGAGACAGGGTCTTGCTCTGTCACCCAGGCTGGTGTGCAGTGACATGATCACAGCTCACTGCAGCCTCGAACTCCCCAGCTCAAATGATCCTCTCACCTTAGCCTCCCAAGTAGTTGGGACTACAGGCACGCACAACCACACCTGACTAATTTTTGTATTTTTTGTAGAGACAGGACCTTGCTGTATTCTCGAGGCTAGTCTTGAACTTCTGGCCTCAGGTGATCCTCCCACTTTGCCCTCTCAAAGTACTGGGATTACAGGTATGAGCCAGCATACCTGGCCTAATTTCTCTTAACGTTTATACATTCTTTTTTTTCTCTAGCAGCAAGAATGATTAAGAATAGGAATGGTTCAGGACGTTCACAAGCAAGTCATGAATAGCTAGGAATTCCCTTTAAGTGCAAAGGTTTTATCATCAGACAGATCTATCTGCAGGGTGAGTAACTTCTCTAAGCTTCCATTTCCTTCTCTGAGGACTAAACGTGAAACTGTATGTAAGGTAGTTTGCACAGTCCCTGGTACATGGTAAATGAAAAATGGACATGAATTTTATGAAAAATATTATGAAAGATACTTTTGATCGAGAATTCTTTTGTTGGTTTTTCAGGATTAGCATATACTGAGGCTGGGAATTGTTTGTCATATCCTATTTTCTGGATAGCCACTGTGGAGTCCTGCATCATTGTCCTTTTCTAACTGGACTTGTGAAGGGCCCAGAAAACTCTGTGCGGGATATTGGGAACCGTTGGACTGGGAATGTCATGATGCAGATGGAGGCTCCCAATACCAGTGGCCCAGTGCTGTATTCTAAGTAAAAATAATTTTTGTCTTTTTTTTTTTGGAGATGGAGTTTTGCTCTTGTTGCCCAGGCTGGAGTGCAATGGCACGATCTTGGCTCACCACAACCCTCGCCTCCTGGGTTCAAGCGATTCTCCTACCTCAGACTCCTGAGTAGCTGGGATTCCAGGCATGTGCCACCATGCCCAGCTAGTTTTATATTTTTAGTAGAGACAGGGTTTCTCCATGTTGGTCAGGCTGGTCTCGAACTCCCGACCTCAGGTGATCTGCCGGCCTTGGCCTCCCAAAGTGCTGGGATTATAGGCATGAGCCACAGCGCCTGGCTACTTTTTGTCTTAACAGTGGCTCTCACTGATTATTATGAGTTACAGATTGTTATGATAACCACTGGGGTGGTGTAGTGAATCAGAAGGGAACTGTCAAGGGTGTCTTAATGTGGAGAGGGTCTTGGGTGTTACAGTCTTCTGGGAAGACTACGCCTGGGAGATGCTGTTGGGCATTACAAGGTCATGAGGTTATCAAAGATCCTTCGAACTTACTAGTGACCCTTGGAAAGTTGAGACTAAGGAGAGTGTTGATCTAGTGCAACTAGACCCTTGGAAAGTTGAGACTAAGGAGAGTTTGATACTAATTCCTCATTTTATAGATGAGTGAATTCAGGGTAGGTGACATGACAGGAGAGAGGTTGTAATGGTATAAATGCTTTGCTTCCTATAAGTTGAGTGTAGCTTGCTAAATGGGAGGGGTTAACACTTATAAATTCATAGATGAGAAATTATTGGGAAATAAAGGAGGTGTGTGTTTGAATGTGTGTGCATGTATGTGTTTAAAGTTTCTGATGCATATTGGCAGGACTTAGAACCTAGTAAGTGTTCAATTAATATAAGTTCTATTTGGCAGGATAGGGTGGCTCACGCCTATAATTCCAGCACTTAGGGAGGCTGAGGTGGATGGACCTCTTGAGGCCAGGAGTTTGAGACCAGCCTGGCCAACATGATGAAACCCCATCTCTACCAAAAATATAAAAATTAGTCAGGCATGATGGTGCATACCTGTAGTCCCAGCTACTTGGGAGGCTGAGGCAGGAGAATCGCTTGAACCTGGGAGGAAGAGTTGCAGTGAGCCAAGATTGTGCCGCTGCACTCCAGCCTGAGCAACCAAGTGAGACTCTGTCTCAGAAAACAAAAACAAAAACATATATATGCTATTTTTAACAGCCTTACTGAGGTATAATTTATATAGTGTTATGGATTGAATTGTGTTCCCTCCAAAATGTATATGTTGAAGTCCTAAACCCTAGTATCTCAGAATGTAAGTGTTTGGAGATAATATCTAAACATCTTTAGCATGTATGTGTATATCTATATGTAATTAAACTAAAACGAGGTCATTAAGGTGGGCTTTAATCCAATATGACTGGCATCCTTACAAAAAGAAGAAATTTGAGCATAGCCACATACAGGAGGAATATGATGTGAAGACAAAGGGAGAAGACAGCCATCTATAAGCCAAGGACACAGGCCTGGAACAGATCCTTCTCTCCCAGCTGTCAGACTAAACCGACTCTGCAGACCAACACCTTGACTTTCAGCCTCCAGAACTTCAAGAAAATACATTTCTCCTGTTTCAGCCACCCAGTCTGTGAAACTTTGTTATGGTGGCCCTAGCAAACTAACACACATACCATAAAATTCACCCATGTTAGCATGTAATTCAGTGATTTTTAGAAAATCTGCAGAGTTGTGCAACGACTACCACAATCTGATTTTCATCCCTCTAAAGAAGCCTTTTTGCCATTTGCAGTCACTCCCTACTCCCACTTTCAGCTCCAGGCAACCACTCATCTTCTTTGTGCCTCCATAGATTTGCCTTTTCTGGGCTTTTCATATAAATCATCTCCAACGATTAGGAAATTCTACATGTTGAGAGTCAGCTCATTCTATATCCTTCTCAGCTTCTTATTAAAACTTCTAATAATGAGCCCAAATCTACTGCCCTGTAACTTACTCTATACAGTTAACATATTCTTATCATAGTTTATTTGTAGCAGAAGTCAGGCAAAAATTATTATATGTGCCACATAATTGTTGGAGTGAGGATCGAACTATTCAGTCAAAATGACCATTATCATTATAATTTTAAGAAATAACCATTTTATTTTTAGCAATCAATAAGGAAAAAGATTGACAAAAGAAACTATAAGCGAGCATGCTGTTTTGAGTTGCTGGAGGATAGAGACGGCCCAAGAAGAATTTCAAGAGAACTGCTAATGAGAAACCGTCCTTGGTGAGAATTGAACTGACAAGCTATTCCCCTGGGCTGCTCGGGCACATCTCATAACTAATTGAGACATTCCGTCAAGACCACATGCACAAGGTCACAGCCTAGATGGCAGAGCATCCAAACCACCAAAGAAAACGTCGAGGCTGCACAAAGAAGGGACTTTGTGCAATGCCCCTTTTATTGAAAAAAATCTATTCAAATGAAATCTGTCTAGGACATTATGTCAAAACTGCAACTGGAAAAATCTGCTTTTCTCACGTGGAAGAATTGCCCCTATTAAACCATAGTAACTACAAACAGAAATTATGTATAGCTATTGGTCAGGCGTGGTGGCTCACGCCTGTAATCCCAGCACTTTGGGAGGCTGAGGTGGGTGGATAACCTGAGGTTGGAAGTTCGAGACCAACCTGATCAACATAGAGAAACCCTGTCTCTACTAAAAGTACAAAAAATTAGCCAGAAGTGGTGGCACGAACCTGTAATCCCAGCTACTTGAGAGGCTGAGGCAAGAGAATCGCTTGAACCCAGGAGGCGAAGGTTGCAGTGAGCTGAGATCACACCATTGCACTCCAGCCCACACAACAAGAATGAAACTCTGTCTCAAAAAAAAAAAGAAAGCAATTATGTGTGGCTGTGCATATGCATGTATGTGTGTGTCTATAGGTAACCATTTAACAATATGTATTAAGCACCTGTGTGTGCCAAGTACTGTTTTTTGTTGTTTATTTTTGTGACAGGGTCTCACTGTGTCACCCAATCTGAAATGCAATAGTGCAATCACATCTCACTGCAGCCTTGATCTCTCTGTCTCAGGTGATCTTCCCACCTCAGCCTCCTCAGTAGCTGGGACTGCAGGCCAACGCCACTACGCCTGGCTAATTTTTGTAGTTTTTGTAGAGGTGGGGTTTCACCATGTTGCCCAGGCTAGTCTCGAACTCATGGGCTCAAGCAATCCTCCCACCTCGTCCTCCCAAAGTGCTGGGATTACAGGCGTGAGCCCAGGTATTGGGCTCAGGTACTGTTATAAGTTCTTGTGAATAAACAACTGTCCCTACATTGTAGTGCTAACATTTTAGAAGGGAAAGTCAGAAAATAAACAATAAGCATAATAATAAATTAGTTAATTACAGTGTTAAGTTAGAAGGTGTTACACGATATGGGAAAAAGAAAATTTGAACAGGGGAAGAGAGTGAGAGTGCTGAAGGGGAGTGTGGACAGGGCTGCAACTTTAAATGGAGTGCTCTATGCAGGCCTTACTGAGAAGGTGGCATCCGAGCCAGACACAAAGGAGGTGAAGGAGTGTGTAGGCAATTTTCTCTGGAAATAATGATCCAGGCAGAAGAAACTTCCAGGGCAAACTCTCTGAAGCAAAAGCATTCCTGTTGTGTTTGGGGAGCACCCCAGAGGCCGATGTGGCCAAAGCCAAGTGAGCAAGGGGAAGGTAGCGATGAGGTCATGTGGATACTGGGGAACCAAACCACGGAGGGGTTTGGGATTCATTGCAAGGACTTTGGTTTTTATTCCAAGTGAGACAAGAAAGTCAAAGAGCAACATGATCTGACTTCAGTTAGGAAAAGATCCCTCTGGCTGGTTTAGCAGGGAGCAAGGGTAGAATCAGGGCTGAGGGACAGGAGCCCATTTCGGAGTCCAGACACGAGGTGATGAGGGTCGGGAGCAGTACACTTAATATGTTTGTGCGACTAGATTCATTTACCCAGCAAATACACATAAACACTATGCCATGTGCTGGGGTGCTGTGGCAATCAACCTGGTCACAGTCCCCTCTTCTGTTACAGTAAACAACGTAAGAGTTGACATGGATGGAAGGTTCCCTGCAGGTCAGGCTGGCTCTAAGCACTTGAAAGGTATTCTCTCAGTGAACCTGAACTTTATCTCAAGGACTCAGGTGCCACTATTGTCCTCATTTAATGGTGGGGAAAGTCAAACACTGAGAGAGTTGGCAGCCCAAAGTTGTGCAATCAGGCAAGTCAAGATTCAAGTGCACAGGCTTGGGCTACAGAGTGCCCCCCTGAAGATGGTGGGCATGATGAGGGTTTTAATAGGATTACATGGGAGGGAGAGCAGGAGGGCCACCTGGAGGAGGTGACATTGAAGCTGAGGCTTTATAGGAGTTAGCCAGAAGAAGAGTGGATATAGGGAGGAGAGAAGGCAGCGGTGGAAGGGGTAAGGAAGAGCATGTGCAAAGAAAGCCCTAGAAGTAAGAGAGCAGGACATCAGAAAGACAGAAAAAAATCCCAGATGTTGTTGGATCCTAGGTGTGCTACGGGTGGTGACACAGAATGGACCAGAAACACTGGCAGAGAGTAGAAGTTTGGGTTAATTAAATCTATTGACCAAAAATCTACTGAGCTAATGCATACAAATTGCATATTTGATACTTTTTATTCATTGGCAAAACTCAAGTATTCAAACAATGATTGCATGCTCTGAAAAAGAGAACATCTTAATTTTATTTTTTAATTTAAAAATTTTTTAAAAAGATAGGGTCACCCAGGCTATAGTGCAGTGGTACGATCATAGTTCATTGTAGCCTCAAGCTCCTGGGCTCAAGTGATCCTGCTTCCTCAGCCTCCCCAGTAGCTGGGACTCCAGGAACATGCTACCGTGACTGGCTAATTTTAAAATGATTTTGTAGATATGGGGTCTCACTTTGTTGCCCAGGCTAGTCTGAAACTCCTGGCCTCAAGTGAACCTCCCATCTTAGCCTCCCAAAGCACTGGAATAGCAGGTATAAGTCACCATACCCAAAGAGTACATTTCTTTCTTTCTTTCTTTTTTTTTTTGAAAAAGAGAGAAAAGGAGAAAGAAAGAAAGAAACAGCAAAAGAAAAAAAAAAGAATGAAAGAGAGAAAGAGGAAGAGAAAGAGGGAGAGACACTGGGATTCTTGTTTTATTGCCCAGGCTAGAATGCAGTCTAAAAATGGGTATTAAAAACCTCTTTTATGCTAATAATTGTGCTTAACAATAGAGACAGGAAGGAACAGGGGATGAAAATAACAAACAGCCAACCAATGTTTTATTTAAACCTGTGAAATGCTATGCAATTGCTGAGGAGTGATTTACTTTCAATTATGTGGTCACTTTTAAAACAGGTGTAATGTGATACTGAGAAAAATGTATGTTTTGTGGATTTGGGGTGGAGAGTTCTGTAACTATTTGTTAAGTTTACTTGTTCCAGGTCTGAGTTCAAGTCCTGGATATCCTTGTTAATTTTCTATCTCATTGATCTGTCTAATATTGACAGTGTAATGTTAAAGTCTCCCACTATTATTATGTGGTAGTCTAAGTCTCTTTGTAAGTCATTAAGAACTTGCCCTATGTATCTGGGTGCTCCTGTAATGGGTGCATATATATTTAGGATAGCTAGCTCTTCTTGTTGCATTGATCCTTTCACCATCATGTAATGTCCCTCTTTGTTTCTTATGGTCTTTGTTGTTTTAAAGTCTGTTTTATGAGAGACGAAAATTGCAGCTTCTGGTAATGCTAGCTGGCTGTTTTGCCCATTAGTTGATGTAGATGCTTCATTATGGTGATGCTCTTTACCTTTTGGTATGTTTTTGGAATGGCTGATACTGGTTGTTCCTGTCTATGTGTAGTGCTTCTTTCAAAAGCTCTTGTAAAGCAGGCCTGGTGGTGATGAAATCTCTGAGTACTTGCTTGTCTGCAAAAAAATTTATTTTTCCTTCACTTATGAAGCTTAGTTTGGCTGGATATGAAATTCTAGGCTGAAAGTTCTTTCTTTAAGGATGTTGAATGTTGGCCCCCACTCTCTTCTGGCCTGCAGGATCTCTGCTGAGAGATGTGCTGTAAGTCTGATGGGCTTCCCTTTGTGGGTAACCTGACCCTTCTCTCTGGCTGCCCTTAGCATTTTCTCCTTCATTTCAACCCTGGTGAATCTGACGATTATGTGCCTTGGGGTTGCTCTTCTTGAGGAATATCTTTGTGGTGTTCT
>CAUYQU010036863.1:0-24016 GCA_963574635.1 Cheracebus regulus
AGAATGAATCCAAGCTGGAAAATATTTTTCAGGATATTATCCAGGAAAATTTTTCTAAACTAGTAAGGCATGATCAACTCCAGGCAATACAGAGAATCCCACAAACATATTCCTCAAGAAGACCAACCCCAAGACACATAATTGTCAGATTTACTCAGATTGAAATAAAGGAGAAAATACTAAGGGCAGCCAGAGAGAAAGGCCAGGTTATCCATAAAGGGAAGCCTATCAGACTCACAGCAGATCTCTCAGTAGAAACTCTACAAGCCAGAAGAGAATGGGGGTTAATATTTAACATCCTTAAAGAAAAAAACTTTCAACCCAAAATTTCATATCCAGCCAAACTAAGTTTTACAAGTGAAGGAAAAATAAAATTTTTTGTGAACAAGCAAGAATTCAGAGATTTCATCACCACCAGGGCTGTTTTACAACTTCTGAAAGAAGTGCTATACACAGAAAGGAACAACCAGCATCAGTTATCCCAAAAACTTACCAAAAAGTAAAGAATATTATGACAATGAAGAATTTACATCAACTAATGGGCAAACAGCCAGTTAGCCTTAAATAACAGTATTAAACTCACATATATCAATATTAATCCTAAACTTAAATGGATTAAATGCCCCAATCAGAACATATAGTCAGACAAACTGAATAAAAAGTTAAAACCCATTGGTACACTGTATTCAGACCTTTCTTATAGGCAAGAACACACAAAGACTTAACATAAAGGGATGGAGGAAGATTCACCAACCTAATGGAGTGAAAACAAAACAAACAAACAAATAAACAAACATGATTTGAACTCAGACCTGGAACAAGCAAATTTAATAAATATTTACAGAACTTGCCACCCCATATCCACAAAACATATATTTTTTTTCCATAATATATCATACGCATTCTAAAAGTGATCACATAATAGGAAATAAATCATTTTTTGGTAATTGCATAGCATTTCACAGATTTAAATGAAATCCTGAGCAATAGAGCAAGATTCTCATTCTCTCTCCCCCTTTCTCTTTCTCTTTCTCTCTTTTATTCTTCTTCTTTCTCTTAAAAAAAACTCCCCCTCTCTCTTTCTCTTTCTCTAAAAAAGGAAAAGAAAAGAAAAATTGACCAAATAGGTGACAATTTGAGCATCAACATAAATAATAATAGTAATAGATTATTATAATCAATTAAATAAAAATTGAAAACCATGAAGCCATAGTGATATAAACAAACAAATTAAAAGATTAATTAGAAATGGGATATTTACATAGCTTCAAAATACCTTCCCACAGAAAGCTTATTAATTGCAAAGAGAAAAAGAATAAGTTTACAGTAAAGAAGATTGACAGACATCACCTAAATAGAGTAATCAAAATGATCAATTATAGGACAAATAGCCACCATATGCCAAGTGACAGAATGCAGTGAGAAGAACATGGCATTACTTCTACAATTAGTCTTTAGTTTTTAGTTGACAAGTAAAAATCATGTATATTTATCATATACAACATGATGTTTTGATTATGCATACACTGTGGAATGGCTACATCAAGCAATTTAACATATGCATTACCTCATATTATTTTTTGAGGTGAGAACACTTAAAATCTACTCATAGCCATTTTCAAGTATACAATGCATTGTTATTAAGTTTAGTTACCATGATATATAATAAATCTCCTGAACTTATTCCTCTGTCTAACTGAAATTTTGTAACTTTTGACCAATATCTCTCCAATCCCTCTACCCCATCTCACCCCCAGACTCTGGTAACAAAGATAGATTGGTCTTGGGCCCAATCTTAGAGACCTTGGTTACCAAAATCCTTCAAGACAATATCAACCTCTTGGGCAATTTGATGCAGCCTCAACTCTACCAGGAATTACAGCAAGGCTCCATCACTTTGAATAATCTGACAAGCAAAGTTTGATTTCTACGTGGGCTCAGGAGATACAACTATACCACAAACTGAATGACGTATAGGCAATAGCTATAAAATTTCCTGAAAATGATCCTTGTGCCTAAACTCTCACAGAAGTGTACTTTTGTATTTTCATTCTCAGTCAATTTGATAAACTCAGTGATGGACCTTCACTACACTACCTTCCATCCTTTGAACTAAAGTCCTGAGTTCTAACCCTGACTCTATTTTTAATTCCCAAGTCATTTAATGTTTTCAAGACTCCATTTCTTCAAGTATATTATGAACAGCTTGTTCTAGAAGGACTCTCCAGGGACTTTCATCTTGTCTACAGAAGAACTTCTATGACTTCATTTCTAATTTACACCACAAGGATTTACAGAAATAGTTGTCACACAAACTCTTTTTAGTGATGAGGAGGAATCAATTCTACATTACATCTTTACTCACAGAGTCATAGCATCTTGGAGTCAGTGGATTTCAATGACCATCTCACCCAACCATGAATTCCAGGCCTGAGTTCCAGTGTCAGCTCAGAAACTACTTACAGTTACCAGCTTTATTTAATAATAGGAAGGACAAGAGTGAGACAAGATTAAGTTCACAATAAGAGTTAGAGTTAGATAAAAACTAAAGAGGTAGAATGCAAGCACTGACCTTTTTAGAGTATGGGACAATTAGAAATGCTCTTAAACTGAAGGGAAGATGGCATTGAAGAAGGATGGGAAACAATTATTGCTCAAAACCAATGAGGGAAGCAATCTAGTTTACTATGGGAACAGCAGAGCGATTTCTTATGCTGTTAGGAACATTACTTCATTACTCCTCATCTCAAGCCTAGGTGGCAGATACTGTTTTTGCCCCCATTTCACAGAGAAGAAAACTAGGCACAGAACAAGAAAATAACCTGCCTGAAGTCACACACTAACAGGTTGAAGAGCTGAGATGCTCAGTCTGACTATACAGCGCCTGCTCGTGATCACTCTCCTTCCTCTAAGAAGGGAAGAAAAATGAGGAAGTATATTTAATTTCAAATATGAACACGGATAATACTGAAGAAATGCTCTTCTGATGGCCTTGATGTTCTGAGTCAAGAAGGAAAAGCCATCTGCTCAGCTAAAGGTCAAGGATGAGGCTAGGGATTAAGAAAAAAGGAGTGGTTTACAAAAGCCTTGTAAGCCTAGAAAAGGAACCCTGCTACGGATGAATGAAAGAATTGCGAGCATCATCGACGCAGTGAGTTTGGAACATTTGCACTAGTAATGACACCACCAGTGTGGTTATGAAACTTTTCTGAGCACTTCTCAGAAACCCAGAAGCAGAAACCAAGAAAACAGATTGTTGATCTGTAGCTGGAGGCCTGAAAAGATAGTGATATGGACAGTCAGTGTCTTAAGGGAATTAAGGATGTTGGTTGAGAATAGTTGAAGTAATTGATCATTGGGTCTGGGCCAAATTGGAAAGCAAGCAAAGTTAATGAATGTCTGTGGAATCAAATCGTAAAAATGAAAGACACTTTCTTTTCAGTGTATAAGAACTTTTGAAATTTATCGTCATAATTTTATTTTAAATCTTTAATTACATGAAGCAAGAATAAGCTATCTTACATTTTATTCTTTAGTTGAAAACTACATATATCTACTAAATACTAAGTAAACTGAATTAAGAATCAAGAGAGTTAGAACTAGTCCCAGATCTGTACCAGTGAAATATGTAACCAATTAAGTCACTCAGCCACTTTGTGCCTTAGTATGTATCTCTGTTAAAAAAAAAAAAAGAAAGAAAGAAAGAAAGGAAGAAAGAAAAAGGAAAATTTGATTTAATAATCTAATATTCTATCCTTCATTTCTTCCTTTTATTCCATAATGAAAATAAATTGTTAAACTCTCCAAGCTAGTTATCTAACTTTAACATAACTGAAACTTTCTTTCTTGAATATGTGTTAAATAAAATATTTTTTAAACCAAAAATCTGCACATCCTTCAATATCAACTTCACAGTTTCAATAGCCAGACAGCAAAATAATGTACAAAATACAACAGAGCCATTAGCTACTCAACACCTCCATCTTCATGGTCTCAACAATCTTAAAATAGGATCATGATCCACATGGTACACATAATAACTTTTAAGACAATGTTATCTCAAAGTAGACTAAATTAGGAATTATGTTGGCAGCACACTCAATGAGTCTTCATTTTTCAATGATTTAATTTCAATTATTTTTCTTTCTTTTAATATCCTCTTCACTCCTTTATGTCACACAGTTTTTATCATCTAGAACTATAGGCATTTACTAATCAATATTTACTAAATGTTTTCCGAATTCAGAATTATACTAAGTTTTGAATTAATTGATTCCTTAAAGCTAGTGCTCCTTGAGTCCAGAGCTTCCTGTCTGTGCCAGACTCGAAGAAGGAGAAACACATTCCTGGAAGTACATTTAAGGCCCCTTCACCATCGCTCATGGCTGTGTGGATGGAGTTACTGATGGAGTTACTGGTGGCTGTGTTACTGATGGAGCATGTGCTCTGGAGTGAGGAAGATCTGACTCCAAATCTTAGTTTAGTTGCTTATGAGCTTTGGTGAGACCTGAGGCAACATGGCAGAGCTTCGATTTTCTTATTCATTTAAACTAAGAGGAGTTTGCATCTTTACAGTGTTGTCCTAAGGACTAAAATAGGTAATGTCTACTAAATATCAAAAAATAAATATTTGTTCCCTCCCCAATCCTTCATAAAAGAGGCAATAGAATGTTATCTCTATACGCATGAAGATGTACACGCAGGGTGCTGACAGATTTCTTAAAGCATGTGCGGGGAACCCAACCAGGCAAAACTTCACATACACAGTGCTGCCCCTAGTGGACTGTCTATGGAAGTACTTCGCAATGACACCGTGGTTTAAAAAGTTTGAAGCAAAATAGATTTTATAATAAGAAACGAAGCATCTCTTTGAGGAAAGGATCATAAACTGATTTATTTAATCAACAAGTGTTTACGCAGTGCCAGAAACTGTACTTTGCATTTAGGATATAAGACATAGTTCTGCTCTCAAAGAGATCTCAAGAAAATCATTTTAGCATTCTCATTTATACAGGTGTGTTTCTAGAGTCTCAAGAACTCAAGTTATATTGACTTTAGGATTCAGATGTGTTTAGAACGCAGTTGTTTGGGAAGATTAGGTGGCCCCAGCAGAAGTCTATTTATTTTAGGAAATCAAGGTGCCTTCTGGAAGGAAGAAACTCATCCTGCATTTGTACCAAGTTGGATCCAGGGACACTGATTCACAGCTGGGGGAGGTGTGATTATGAACATACAGTTGAGCTTGTCCTCTGTCCCAAAAGCATATAAACTAAAAAGGAGGCCATAAGAAAAGAGCAATTGATAAGTAGATGGGCTATTTCACTGAACTTTCATTGGGATATTTTGAGGGAAAGGTGGCAGCATTGAAATCAACAGTTTTGAGGGGAAAAACTTGTCTCTTTAATTCCTCGTATAAATGCAGATTCAGCACCTAGTTCACCTTCTACCACACGGTAAGTGCTCCATAAATGCATGTGACTGTATGAATATTGAGTTCCTTCTGTATGTGCTATGAACTTCAGAAAAAATAAATAAGACTCATCTTTGAGGGACTAATCACAATTAGCACTGCAAAAAAAATGAAAGCATATGCAAATAGTTCTGGAATCGCAAAGCCAAAAGAAATGTGTTTATCTGGTGGGGTTACTGTGGATTTCAAGAGATGAATTTATAGCTGAACAATGAAAGATGAGGAAAAGATCAGATGGGCAGAGGGGGCTGCCAGGTAAGAGAAAAATATAAGCAAGAGACTTGAAAATGTTAATGAATTAGGGGTCATAACACCTCACAATTGATGCTGAGGATTGAGGCTTCTTTATTGGTAAAAAAAAAAAAAAAAAAGGGAAAAACAGTAGAAATGGAAACTCATTTTTTGATGTTTTCTCCCACTGTCCTGAAATAGTTCATGTCCTTCCATTACTATCTATTGTGAATTTTCATGTTCTTAGCTTACTAAGAATCATACAGCCCTCTGTAAATATGAGTTATATACAATGAAAGTGTTATATACACAAAAAGTGTATATATAGAATTATATACACAAAAAGTTATATACACAAAGAGTTTTATACACAAAAAGTGTCTCAATTCTCTTTTCTTTGGAAAAAGTTTTTTTTTTCAGAAGGCATCTCTATCTCTCAGGAAAGTAAACCCTTCCGAGCCCACTTTGCAGGGTTTCCAGATAAACCTCTACAAATAGGTAGATCGGAGTCACCTGTTTCCTTATACAGTAGAGTCCTAATAATGTTGTCACGCACAACTAACTTAAAGACCAAAGAGAACTGGAGGAAAAAAAAAGAAAGATCAGGAGGAAGAGAGAGTGGGAGAGAGAGACAGGGGAAGATGGTGAGAGAAAGATTTAAAAAGAAAATATCAAAAGGAAAATGAAAGGAAGAGGAAGAAAAAAGAAGGAAGAGACAACACTGGAAAAGATAGAGGAAGAGATAACAAGTGAGACAGAGATACAGATAGAAAGGTAGAAAAGGGCAGAGAGAGAGAAAAGAAGAGACAAATAGAGGAAGAGAAGATAGGAAGATAGAAGAAAGAGAGGCAGGGGAAGAGAGACATGTGGAAGAGAAAGGAGGAAAAGAAGAAAGAGGAGAAGACCAGATAAGTGAAAAGGGAGAAAGAGGGAGAAAAAAAGGGTGGAGTTAGCCTGATGCAGACTAATTGATCTACCTTTGGAATAAATACATAAGCTTCTTTATGTAAGATTTGTGTGAGCAATTTTAGTTTAATACAATCTAAATGACTTTGGAATTCATTTGCTAAGAAAATTAAATGCCTATGTAGTATTTTATACTCATTTTGATCATTATATTTTGGTAAACTTTAAATCTAAAAATCGCATTCTTAATGATAACATACTTAATGTTAACATGCATTACTTTTGGTAATGCATGTTAACCTTTCCCTGCCTTATATTTTCTATTTATGCTCTCTTTTAAGAGAAATACTCCTAGATTTTTATTTAAAAGAATTTCACAGAAAAGATTGTTGTCTGCTATAGATTTAGGCATAGGCTTTTTCTTCTTGCATCTTGTTTTAACAACTCTTTTAAGAGAGTCTACATGCTGACATGGCTGGCCTTTTTTTGTATGTGGGGTTATTTTTATTAACTAATTTCTATCAGCAAACAATGTAAAGAAATGATAGTGAAGCACCATCTCATTGTAAAACATAGAGATTTATTAAACTAAGAAACATTCTTCAAAAATAATGTAAGATCTAGGACATTCTACCACATTTCACTTAAAATCTACCTCAAAGGTAAAGCATTTCACTTATAAGCGTCTATAAACTAAAACTAGAGAATTTGTTAAGCATTATAAGCTACTAAAAAGATTCTTAATTCACAGTAATTCTATCCAATTTAATTAAAAAACCCAAATGTTCAGTACTATTACCAAATAATCATCCATAAAAAATAATTGCACCAAAAATTATTTATTTTTATAATTTGTAAGATTTTATATTTTATAATAAATTATACTGATTTATTATTTAAAAATAATTATTTATATTAATTAAAAGCAATTTGCCTTTCTACTCTATTTCAAAAGAATTTAGGGGTTAAATGGAAACCCTGGTTAAATATATATAAGAAAATATTATTTATATATAAATAAGATTGGTTGGCAATTGTTTGAAAGAATTACATATGTATATACTCACACACATATATATATCACTCTAAGTCTGATTATTTTGCATCAAATTAGTATTTTCTTCAAAAGAACAAAGTATAACTCTTGGACTTTAATTTTTTATTTTTTAACATGAAAAAATATTTATTGGGGTTATGAAATTCTATCTTAAACAATGGGGGAAATTACGACAAACATCAGCAATGTCAAAGACAACACTGGCAAGCTGACAGAGAGATCTTGAAATTAACTTCTCTTTTCAAAGTGTTTTTCCCTCCCAAAAGACACTGACTGATATCCATAATCCCTTATATCAACACCATTTAGCCATCTGGCTATTGCATAATTTTGACTTCTATACTAGAATCTGGTGCCAGTGAATATCTAGATTACATTATCCTATTTCCCTTTGGAGTGTACATGAAAAACAACTATTTTTCCAGAGATGTCTTCCTCTTTTTGATTAATATTTTACCATACTTTTCAAATTTCCAAATGCTTCAGTCTTCATATAATAAAAACTTACAAAGAGACTCCTGGACTGAAACCAGTTCTCATTGAACCCAGGTGATTCCAGAAAGGCTTTGAACAAATATTTTAAATAGATCCCTCAAAGAGCTATTGTCATCATGATTAAATACTAGGACTAAAATCTGTGGATTAGTTGTTAACTCAGTTTAATACTTAGAGGATAAGTCAAATTGTTCCCTAAGGTGGCTGCACTTTGTGCAGTAGAGTCCTGACAATGTTGCTGGTACACTTAATTTAAAGTCAGTAGAGTACACTCCCACCAGCAATGCATCAGGGTTCTAATTTCTTCATATTCTTGCCAACACTTGTTATTATCTCTTTTTTATTATAGCCTCTAAAGTGAGTGAGAAGTGACACCTTATTGTAGTTTAAATTTGCATTTCCCTAATGACTAATGATGTGGAGTGTCTTTTTATGTGCTTATTAGCCTTTCACATATATCATCTCTAAAGAAATATCTATTCTAATCTTTTGTCTATTTTTTGAGTTGTCTTTTTATTATTAAAATGTAAGAGTTGTTTTTATATTCTGTACACAAGTACCTTATCAGATACAATTTACAAATATTTTCTTCAAATCTGTCAGTTATTTTTTCACTTTTTTCTTTTACTTTTAAGAGAATTGTTCATTTAATCTAAGTTTCTAATTTATTGGTATAAAGTTGTTCACAATGTCTATGAACTCCATAGTTATTTCATTTCTTTCATGCCTGGTACTGTCAATGAAAAAAGTCAAATTATGTGAAATATTTGAAGAGACTCCTTCTGAGCTAAATATTGTTACAGTAGGTAGCTACACAGGCATGAGCAGGGCAGGAGAGGGCTCCCCTACACACATACACACCAGGAGTGTTGGGTGGACCATCAGGTGATGGTCAAGGAGTTGTTAACTGGCTCTCTAAACTGATGATTGGTCACAGCCCACACAAGGGAAAGGCAGTCTCCCAATAGTTAGGAAAAACCTGAAACTGGTGACCAGCAGCTTCCCTATAAAACCTCAGGAGTTGGGCGTGTGGGCTCAAGCATGTGCATTAAGAGGCAAATGGCAGAGTTTAATTGTTATGTGACCTCCTAGAAATATTTGGCTGCTAAGGGAAGAACTCCTCAAGTAAGCTCGCATACAATTCCAGTAAACACACTGCACATGCTCACCTCCCAAGCACTAGCAAGCCACTGTGCATGCAGACAGCCCACCCCAAGGGAAGACTTAGGGGAGAATGAATGCAAGACCCCTGAAGTATGCCAACATATAAAACCCCAAGTCAAAAGGTAAAACTGCACACTTGTCTTTCAAGCTACCCACTTAGCCCTCCTCCAAGGGTACCTTCCTTCTTTTGGTTCCTGCTCTAAAGCTTTTTAATACACTTTAACTCCTGGTCTAAAACTTGCCTCAGTCTCTCCTTCTGCCTTATGCCCCTCAGTAAAATTCTTTCTTCTGAGGAGGCAAGAACTGATGCGGCTGCAGACTCCTATGGATTCACTGCTGGTAACGCTATGAGGACCAATGACCTGTGACACAGCCCCAGGGTGTCCTGAGGACATGTGCCTGGGGTGGTTGGGCTATAGCATGGTTTTATACATTTTGGGGAGACATATGACTTCAATCAATACATGTAATAGTTACACTGGTTCAGCCTGGAAAGGCAAGAAAACTCTAAGTATGTGGTGTCGGGAGGAGTTTCAGGTCATATGTGGATTCAAAGATTTTCTGATTGGCAATAAGTTGAAAGAGTTAAGTCATCACCTAAAGACCTAGAATCAATAGAAGGGAGTGTCTAGGTTAAGCTATGTGCAATCGCCACACTCCCCCTGTCTTAACCTAGACACTCCCTTCTGTTGATTCTAGGTCTTTAGGTGATGAGGCTGGAAACCATCATTCTCAGCAAACTGACACAAGAACAGAAAACCAAACACTGCATGTTCTCACTCGTAAGTGAGTGTTGAACAATGAGAACACACAGACACAGGGAGGGGAACATGACACACTGGGGCCTGTTGGGGGGTGGGGGGTGGACAAGGGGAGGGATTGCAGAGGATGGGGGGATTGGGGAGGGATAGCATTAGGAGAAATACCTAATGTAGATGACGGGGAGTGCGGGTGCGATGGATGCAGCAAACCACCAAGGCACATGTACACCTACTTAACAAACCTGTACATTCTGCACATGTACCCCAGAACTTAAAGTATAATTTAGAAAAAAGATAAGGGGTTGTGGAGAACAGGATTCATATTATATACATGAAGCTTCCAGGTAGCAGGCTTCCGAGAGTATAGATTGTAAATGTTTCTTGTCAGATGTAAAAAGGTACTAAATTCTCAGTTCATTCTTCCCTGTATCAGGAAAAAAAAACTGGAAAGGGAACAGGATTCTCTAGAGAATGTAGATTTTCCCCACAAGAGACAGCTTTACAGGGTCATGTCGAAATATGTGGAAGAAATGTATTTTGGGGTAAAATACTTCAATTGCTTTCAGAGCCTGCTGTCATGTTGGTATCTTATTGCTACAAAGAGTCTGCTTTGTCAGTCATAAGGTCTCTGTTTTAATATTAATGCTGGTCAGTTGTGCGTGCCAAGGGGAAGAGGGTGTATCTGACCAGCACCCGGACTCCTGCACCCACCAACCCTGTTTCCCATCATGGCCTAAACTAGATTTTCAGGCTTATTTTGAAATGCCCTTGGCCCAGATGGGGGTCCATCGGTCAGTTGGGGGGCTTAGAATTTTATTTTCGGTTTATAGTACGGATCATTTGTTGGGGGGGGGGATTTCTGATTAGCCTTACTAGAAGTTTTCAATTTTAATAATCTTTTCAAAGAAAAAACTTTAGCTTTATTGACTTTCTTTATTGGTTGTTATCAATTTTACTGATTTCTGCCTTTATTATTTCCTTCTTTCTGCTTGCTTTAAGTGTAATTGGCTATTCCTTTGATTTTCAGTGGAGAAAATTAGATCGATTTAAGGCCTTTTCTTATGTCTCTTAAGTGTCTTTTATTTATGTTCAAATATGTAATTGACAAGTGAAAATTGTATTTATTCAAGATGTACGCCATGATTATTTGATACACATATACATCGTGTGATGATTACCACTATCAAATTAACACATCTATCACCACCCACAGTTACCACAGGGAGAGGGCTTAAAATCTGCTCTCTCATCAAATTTCAAGTAAATAATACAGATTATTAACTATATTCACCATGCTGTACCTTAGATCGCCAGAACTTATTCATCTTGGAACTGAAAGTTTGTACTTCATGACCAGCATCTCCTCATTTCCCCCGAACCCTCAGACCCTGGCAGTCACTGTTCTACTCTCTGCTTCTGTAAGTTTGGCTTTTTTAGATTCCACATATGAGTGAAATCATATAGTATTTGTTTTTCTGTGTCTGGCTTATTTCACTTAACATATTGTCCTCCAGCTTTAGCCATGTTTTCATGTTTTCACAAATGGTAAAGTTTCCTTATTTTTTAGAGCTGAATAATACTACATTATATAAATATGTATATATATCACATATAATATATATCACATGTGATATTATAATTATATAATTATAATATATTATATAATTATATATAATTATATATAATATATATAATTATATATCACATGATATATGTGATATATAATGTAATATTACATTATTATAGTAATACATATATATGTATTTACATTATATATTGTTATATATATCACATATATAATGTAATGTTATATATAATATATAAATGTACATAAACATGATATATATATATCACATTTTCTTTGTCCTTTCATCAATCTTGGCAATAACTCTTTTGTATATGACACCAAAAACACAGGCAACAAAAACAAAAATAAACAAGTGAAACTACATCAAACTAAAAAGCTTCTGAACAGCAAAAGAAACAATCAACAGAATGAAAAGACAGCCTACAGAATGGGAGAACACATTTGCAAACTATATATCTGATAAAGATTTATCATCCAAAATATATATATCTGATAAAGATTTATTATCCAAAATATATAAGAAACACACACAACTCAATAGCAAAAACAAACAGCCTGATTTTAGAAATGAGGAAAGGACCGGAATAGACGTTTTTCCAAAAAAGAAATGCAAATGGCCAATAGGTATTATATATGAAAAGGTACTGAACATCACTAATCATCAGGGAAATGCAAATTAAAACCATAATTAGATATTACCTCACACCTGCAGGGATGGCTATTATAAAAAATGCAATTGCTAACAAGTGTTGCTGAGAGTATAGAGAAAAAGGGAACCCCAGTACACTCTTTGGTGTCAATGTAAATTGGTACAACCATTATTGAAAACAGTATATAGTTTCCTCCAAAAATTAAAAATAGAACCTCATACAATCCAGCAATCCCACTTCTGCATATATATTCAAAGGAAGTAAAATCAGTATCGTGATGGAAGAACTTCATTTTTTACACAAATATTAAATGACCAAAATCTCCTAAATACTACTTCAGCTGCAGCCCAGAAATGTTCATGAGTTGTGATTTTTCTATTATTGGTACAAAATATTTTATAATTTTCTGTGCAATTTATCAATAAGGATGTACAGTGAACCCAGCAGGTTTCCAAAACCACACTATGGCTATTTTCCCAGTTTCTGAAATGCATTTTTGTCATAGATACGATCAGAAACTTACAAAATCCCGCCCTTGGTTCTCTGTATCATGAAGTGAACATGATCGTGGTAGAAAAAAAACTAAGAAAACCTGAAAGAGAATACTGTATTACTGGAGGAATTGCAAAGATTAATTCCATTAAAAAGGATGGGAAGAATGCACAGGTGGTGATTACCATCACATCCCTATTCAGCTCACCTAATTTTGTCTATACAGAAGAGATATGGATCTCGGGAAATGACAGTAGATTTTCATAAACCTAAGTTGGTTGGCAGAGATTCCAAACCCAACTGCAGTTCTAGATACTTTATCATTACTGAAGCAAATCTCACATTCTCTTGTATTCAGCTACTGATCTACAAATATTTTTATCCCTATACTTGTTAGTGAAGACCATTAGAAGTTTTCTTTCAATTAGCAGGGCTATCAATACACTTCTATATCCTACCTTAGAAGAAACACAATTGCAAAACTGGTTGATGGGAAATACAGAGGGTTTGAAAAAAAGATGTCTCCAAACGGGCACAGAATGTGCCAATATTTGTGTCCTCTGTGAATGTTCGCCAAAGAGCAGCCTCAGCAGAGGAGAATCTTAATATTTAGATGAATGGAATGATCCATTCTGTGGTCTCAGGCAATTTCTATCCCCCAAAAGACATATGAACAAAGGAATGAAGAGTTCACATGAGATCAACAACATGGACTTTCACTCTCCAATGCCTATTTAGCTATAACAACTGCAGAAATGCAACACTTGCCAACAACGAAGACAGACACTGAGTTCTCAGTACATCGCCACTCCTCAGGGAACCCAGCCAGACACCTGGTGGCAGGCTGATTATCTTTGAACCAGATCTGTCAAGGAAAGGTCAGAACTTCGTTCTCACTGGCAGAGTCTCTGAATTTGAATTTGCCTTTCCAGTCCTCAATGATTTTGCCAATCCATGGACTTAGGAATACCTTAATAACCATCAACATATTCCACACTGCATAGCTTCTGATCATGGAACTCATTTTACAGTAAATGTAGTAGGCCAATAGGTTCATGCTCATAGAATTCAACATTCCTACCCTTTTCCCCATCACTCTGAAGCTGCTAGCCTGATAGAGCTACGGGATGGTCTTCTGAACACTTGGTTATTGTGGAAACTAGATGGCAGCACTTAAGTGTCTCTAGAGTGATTCAGGATGCAGTATTTTCTCCGAATCAGTAACCACTGCATGGTTCTTTTTCTCCTATAACCCTGATTCACAAGTCCAAAAATCAAGGGATAGAAATGGAAATAACTTTTCTCACTGTTATCTCTATGATCCACTCACAAAAGTGTTTCTGATTTCTGCATCTTTGCTAGCTTAGAGATCTGAGTTCACAAATGAGAAGCACTTCTACAAAGTGACACATCAACGATACCCTTAATGTGTGAGCTGAAACTGCCACCAGACGACTCTGGGTTCCTCATGCCAATAAACTAATAAAATGGAGATAATTGGAATGACCTATCCTGGTTTTGCCACTGCATAATGGGAGCAGGAAGGAGTAAAATGGAAGAATTCCTTTGGGGTACATCTTAGTAGTTCCATGTCCTCTGATTAAAGTCGGTAGAAAAGTACAACTCCTTGCAGGCAGGACTACTGATGCCCAGACCTTTCCATTATAAAGATTTGAGTTACTTCAACAAAGAAAAGGACTAAGATGAGCTGAAGTTTATCAACTATTTTGCTTCCTATTTTTTCCCCTTTTTCACTTCCCTAATACTGAACATAAGACGTGTTAACAGTGATTAATTTTAGTATTCAATACACAGGATATCAAAGCAGAAATATGACTCAGATATAAGGGGAGTGAACAGCATCCAAAGATGGATAAAGTCGGACTTTGTATATACTCTGCTAGGGAAAAGGTTAGCATGAGTTTAGTTGTATAAGGAATGACTGTATTATGTTAACTGGAAGAATGATTTTGATATTGAAATTGTTTGAATGTTAACCATGGTGAAAAGAGGTTTGTATAAATCGCAATTTATTTATTTATTTAGAGACAGAGTTTCGCTCTTGTTGCCCAGGCTAGAGTGCAATGGCACAATCTCGGCTCACTGCAACCTCTGCCTCCCAGGTTCAAGTGATTCTCCTGCCTCAGCCTCTCAAGTAGCTGAAATTACAGGCATGCGCTACCAAGCCCAGCTAATATTGTATTTTTAATAGATACAGGGTTTCTCCATGTTGGTCAGGCTGGTCTTGAACTCCCAACCTCAGGTGGTCCACCCACCTTGGCCTCCCAAAGGGCTGGGATTACAGGCATAAGCCACCATGCCCAGCCATAAATAGCAATTTAATAAGAGGTAGACTGCACTGGATTGTGCTCTTATCAGTTTGGTTAAACTGCAAATTTCATTTCCCCAATTTATCTTCCAGTATGGTATGGGAAAGGGAACTTGAATAAGAATTGCAAGGTAGAAATGAAGTAGGAGCCATTACTTTTAAAAGTGCATTACACTCAGCACAGTGAGGGATGGATTCAGAGGTGCCCAGCTTGTAATTCACCTTTATCTGCTCCTCATCCAGTTTGTCTTCCCAACTATTGGCCCCAATAGCCATCCCAAGCCTAACACCACAGTCTTGACTGTAGATATACAGAGACAATCAATGGACCTCTCCACAAGCTCCCACTTTGAGATCCCACCACGACAGCTGTGTAGGAGACCTTTTAGATTTTCCTTCAGGCTGCAATTTCTCTACTCATTCCAATGCTTCAGAAGGACTAAATGTGTGCAAGTTCTGACTCCGAAAACGAATTTCTTATTTCCATAATATTCATAGTGGTTTGGCTTCCCTGATGAACTCTATGTCCTAACTGATTCTGTTTTTAAGTGTACATGCCTAATTGCTTACTAGTAATTCTAGGAACTATATTTGGTGGAAAAGGGACATGTCTTTGTGTTGCTATAACTTTTATAAGTTATCACATTTGCCACCACTCCCATAAGAAAATATCTCCTCAATTCAATTTAATCTTTTTATGAGAGAGAATTTTTTTTGCTCAGTACCACATGCCACTGAATGAGTCATGTCTAGAATGTCTTATGAGGTAAGTATGGATGTGCTGTTTGATTGACCTGTCATTAAAATTCTGTGTTCAAGGCATTAGGTTGATTCACTTGGTTTAAATCTATATGTATCAACTCCAGTTAGATGCTTCTCGGAAGGTGCCCCTCTAAAAAGTTTAGAAGCCATTAACCTTAAGACAGATATAAATTTTATGAGCCATATTTTAAGTACCAAAGCCACTATCACCTGAAGAATTAGATAATTTTAATAAATGTATTATGTCTTATACTTGACATTTGCAAGCATTAAAATCCAAACGCATTTTTGAAGGTCTCTAGATTATCTTATATCAAGTCGGTAACAGGTTTTATGAATTGGAATAAATACTTATTAGTTGTTAAAGTGCTTATCTTGTTTTGTCTCATTTATTTAAAAATAAAGTCATGAACCTGAAACCATAAATATTAATAGCTAAAACCCCTGACACAAAATTTGTTTAAAACAAATAGCTCTTACATGACTAATAGAAGTTTTTGTATCCTCACAAGTGAATATGCTAAAAGTTCTTTTCTCTTCTTGAGTTTTGCAGCAGCCATGTGACTTTATGGAAGTTAAGGTAAGGAAAAATAGACTTAATTTTTATCTTTCTGGCATTCAAGAAACTGAGAAATAATGCAGCTAAAAGGTGTGGATGGACAGAACATGCCATCTGCTCAGCTACAGACATATTGGATTGAATGAATGGACAATACTTTCCATTAAAAGCAGACCCAGGTACAACCTCAATGTGACTAGGGTAAAGTTGTCAAACTTCCCCTAAAAACGAGAAAAAGAGGAAAATATTGAGGTCATGGAGAAGCTGGGTTCAGTGGGCAACACTTGAAATGGTATGAAGATGTATTTTCAGGATACAAGAGATTTCATAAATGACATTATAGACTAACTCAAAATAGAGGCAAGAAAAGAGGTTGTCTTGAGGGTTCAAAAGGAAAACATGCTAAAATGAAAAGCATGATGGATTAAAGTGATTTAGAATTTTATCTTCGAACAAAGACTTTGTCTTTGTTATCTGAAGCATGGAGAAGAAAGAGGCAAGTGTGGATATTTCAGGAAGTCTTTCTGGAATGGCCTGGATTGGTCAGAAGGGAAAGAAATTCTTCAACCGGGCTGTTCATTATTTTTGCCTATACTCATATTCAAATTTGAGGAGGATTTTCTGGTTCTAAATTCCATCACAAATCCATCTTGGCTCACAAACAGTTCTGGCCTGGAATTTTAGTGAATTTCACTTAGTGTACATTTGTTTGCCATTTTCCATAACTCCTGATTGACTTTTATTAGATAGTTAAGGATCTGGTTAGCAGAAATTTCTTATGGTCCCTGCCTTTGTCAGGACTAATGTGAAGTAAGTATAAGTAAGTGTTGTAAGGTGACAATCCTCAAGAATGTAGGAAGAATCTGCTCAGGGCTTTCTCTTCTATCTTGGTTTCAGTTCAAGGCAGAAGTTGTTACTCTGTTCACACGGAAAATATTCAAAACACAAGTGGCGCATGATCAGCGAATGATCACAAAAAAATTGAGATTCAGCCTCAAAAGCTCTGCCCATCAAAATGACCTAGGTTACTCTGTGGCATAAAAAACTGGAACTTATAGTCAGGCACAGTGGGATGTCCCTGTAGCCCCAGTTACCCAGGAGTCTGAGATGGAAGGATCTCTTGAATTCAGGAGTTCAAGTCCAACCTGAGAAACATAGCAAAAACCAGTCTCAAAAAAATAAATTTTTTAATAAAAATAAATAAAACTAGCAATTTCTATATAAATTTTTAGTATTACATTTCCAGAGGGATTGCAGAGATTAATTACATCATAAGGGACTTGAATGATCCACAGGTAGTGATTTAGCGATTTCTATCACATCCCCATTCAACCTGTACAAAAGACAATGTGTCTTAGAGAATGACAATGGATTTTCATAAACTTAAAAAGGCAGTGGTTCCAAAGTCAACTACTATTCCAGATATTATTTCTGTATTAAAACAAATCAACATGTCCTCTGATATGCAGCTACTAATGTCAAGTGATTTTTTTTTTCTATCTACTTGTTAGAAGCAGTTTTATTTCAGTTGGGAGGGCCAGCAATTCAATTTTGCAGTTCTACCTTGGAAGAAACAGAGCTGTAAAATGGGTGAATAGGAGATCTGAGGCATATGAAATCAAATGTCTGCAAATGGGCATGGGGCACATAAATTGTTGTATCCTCTGTGAGTGCTTACCAAAGAACCATCTCAGCAAATGAGAATCTTAACAATTACATGAGGATGACCCATTCTGTGGATGTCTTTCCCCCAATGGGCACATGATAAAAGAGACAGAGGTTTTGCAGGTACCTTTTTTGTTCTGCACTTATATGAATCTTGGACACACAGTTTTTTAATTATCATTGAGTTCTGAGTATTTATTACTTACCTTGATGTTTACATTTTTAGCCCAAGTGTTATTTTACAATATATTACGTGGTTTCCAACTATGTGGTAGGCTTGTGGGGGGAGTGGTTTTTGTTTTTGAGCTTTCTTTTTGTTTATGATTTCTAATTTCATTGCATTGAAAAGAGAGAACATTGCTATCATTCATTTGAGATTTATTGAAACTTCCTTTATGGCCTAAAACAAGATACATTTTTGTAACTTTTTGATTGCTCAATAATATGCACCCTGTGCTTATTGCAGGTCAGGTCTTCAGTGTATTAAACAGAATAAGCTTATTAATTGCATTTTAGGGATTTTTTTAGAGATTTTATCTTTTTTATTCTTAATCTATTCTCAATATATTTGTGTCTTTTGCTTTAAATTTACATGATACAGATTATATATTCTTGTATTTTATTTTTTAACCCAATCTGAAATGCTATATTTTTAAGTAATTAGCTTAAATCATTTGTATTTATTTTATATTCAGATTTATTTCAGCTATCCTAGTTTTAATTTTTTATTTATTGTATTTTCCCTTTTTTCCTTATCCATGATTTCTATTTGGGTGGAACTATTTCTTCTCTGTTGATTTAAAAGATAAACATTCTATTTTTATTCTTACTGTGATTGCTCTTAATGGAAGACTTACTTACTTGTTCTTATTGATTTCCTACAGTTATCAACATTTGTATCTTTTCCTGTGAACAGAAGTTCTGTACCATGCTCTCACATCTCTTTAATTTCCCCCACACAACCCATTATTCATATCATTTAGATATTTAGTTCTGGTTTATTGTACTTGTGCTTTCACTTTCTGACTTCTTTAGTACTATGTTTAATTTTTCACAATAATCTTACACGCTGTTTGATCACTCATCTCCTCAGTCTCTTCTGATTTGAGTGCTTTCTCCAAGAGTCTTTGGTAGGGGGTTGTGTGCCAAGCCCTTGCAAGGTGAGAGTATCTTTTCTTATATTCTCATATTCGAATGATGATTTAGCTGGATAAGAAAGAAATCTGAGTTCAAACTATTTTTCATCAATATCTTAAAAATATTACTTCATTGTTTTTCATTTTAATATATAATGTAGAAGTTAAAAAATGTGGGGCCAATCCAGTTCATTCTCCTTTGTGGGAAATGTGCTGTTTCTCGAAGCTTTTAGAATTTTCTCCTTGCCTTTTAATGTTTCTAAATTTCACTAGTCAATGTCTGGGTGTGGATATTTTCTTATCTCTTCTCTTTAACCCTGTGTGAGTCCTTTCAAGCTAGTATTTTTCCACCTTAGTAATAGGAAACTCACCCTTTTTTATTAGATTAAAGGAGTACATGTGCCGTAGTACCCGATAAGCAGTTTTTCAATCCTCCTCGCTTTCCTCCCTTCCCCATTTTGGAGTCCCCTGTGTTCCCATCTTTGTGTCCATGTGTATTCAATGTTTAGCTCCTGCTTATAAGTAAAAACACATTATTTCTTTCTTTAAATGTTTATCTTTTCCTTTTCTTTTCTCCTAGAATCCTATCAACCATATATTTGCACCTTCTCTCATCCTTCACATCTCTTAGCCTTTACTTTTTTCTCTTTATTCTTTCTTCCTCTTACTTCTTCATTTTTATCTGCTTTTTCATGATTCATTCCTCTGCTACAGACTTGCTGATACTTACCCCAACTCTTAGGTACTTTGTTTCAATATAACAGTCTTCATTCAGAATATTTTCCCTTTCAGGTTTTTATTTATACAATTTCTTATTCTTGCTTCATATTGCTAATAAGTATATTTATCATGCATATTTTAAAATATTGGCATATCTGATCCAACAATCCTGCTTAAAATAGTATATGTTGTTTAATTTGTCTTTCTTGTGTGTGTGTGTATGTATATGTATATGTATACAGTGAGAGATGCCCATTTATTTAACACAGTTTTGTTGTGTATACACATAGTGTTGAGCACTGTGCCTGGTGCTGAGGATAGAGCTGTGGGGTAGAAAGGCATGATTTCTAGCTCATGGACAGCATGGTCTAGTATGTGCACGTATGAGGGGCAGGGAGCAGACAGGTTAGTACGAAAGTGCTAAAAGCAGTGCTAATGTCTATGATGGAGAAAGCACTGAGTGAAATAGAAACACCAAGGTACAGTACCAGAACAGGTTGGAATAACTGAGACAAGCCAGAAAGAACATCTAGACAGAAATTAAGGGAAAAAATAGCAATAAAGCAGGCAAGTGGGACTTGGGAGAAGAGATTTCCAGATAGAATGTAAAAACAAAAGCCTTAGTGGTAAGAAAATAGTTGTTTTCACTTATTTATATTATATTAGGTTATATTAGCTGCATTTACAGGTTATATTAGCTGCATGTACAGGTCTGATAACAGGAAGTTGAGGTAAACACTTCCTCTATTGGCTTCTGTTTCCTCGGCACCACCAGTAGATGAGATTATCTACTGACTTGAAGGGGGAAAGTTATGAGGGCATGAAGTATTAAGTACAGGTGAGAAAGTATGAGAGATAAGTAGTGGGCATTTGTTCCACTTTAGGGTTTGGATGCAGAAAGTTGTTAAAGATTTTTTGCTCTCATCCTAACCCTAAGAACAAATAATAATCTACAAAACTGTAGCTTTCTTTCCTGGCTTTTTACCTCATCCCATAGCTGAAAATACGAAGAAACGTAAAAGGACTAAATAAGAAAATAAATTTTTTCTCTAGGAGAAAAAATACCTGTAAGTTGCTTTCATCCCTTGCTAAGAAGCAGGAAAAGGAGGAATATGTCATAGATCTCAAGAATAAGGGAAAAAATCACAATGCTAACTCACAGTGAGCCAACCCTCTAGGCTAGAATGTGACTTGCTTTGTTCAAGGCCAGATTAGAAGTGTTAGGCCAGCAGAATCTTGAAGAGTGCTTGCACAATGGAACTTATCCTTTTAAAACATTCTGTATTGAAGCCCAGCTGCCATTAAATAAGATCAAGAGGCCATATTGAGGAGGTCTGGAAAATGAAACATCATGTGAATATAAAGGCCATATAGAGAGAAATATGAAGGCCCCAGAAATAGGAAAGAGGCCGGCTGTTTGAAAATTTCCAGCCCAGCCCAGCTACTGGGTGATTAAGCCACATAAGTGATTTCAATCAATATCATGTGGAGCAGAACGGCCTCGTCTACCAGAAGCAGGACGAATATGTATGTTCAGCCACTGCTTGGGGAGAGTTTGTTACACAGCGATAGATAACTGATAGACCAGCTGAACTTTTAACAAACTTAATTGCACATACAACATGCATGATACCTTAGAATCACAAGAAGGCTAGCTACAGAACAAGTCTGAATCCAGCCACCCGCTTTATTCCAACGACATTCACCAAGTGCATAGAAGTGACATGCTGGTTGCTACAAGCAGGACAGAAAAGCTAAAGGAGTTCTCCCTGAAGTACTTGTGCCCTGGCTGAAGAGCAACAGCAGATTGGGAAGCCTGAGATTGTAACTATGATGAAGTTTGAACTTTCACTGAGTGTGAGACGGTGACTAGCTAAGGTTTTTCAGGGCAGTAGAGCTATCTTAAAACAGAAGAAAAAGTCTGACATCAATGACTTAAGATTCTGTAGAAAGAAGCTAGAATAATAAGAGTAAAGTAAACCCAGAATATGGCAAAGTAAGAAAATAATAAAGATAAGAGCAGAAGTCAACAAAATAGAAGACAAAAGAGAAAAAAGTTAACAATGTCATATGCTAGGTCTTTGAAATGATGAACAGAATTGATAAAATCTGAGTTATTCTAATTTAGACATAGGAGATACTGAGAGAAAAAGAAATAGAAAAAGAGGCTAATACAATCTGCCACTATCAGGAATGAACAAGTGGTTATCACAGCAAATCCTACAGACATTAAAGCAATAACAGGAGAATATTATAAGCAACTTGATGCCAAAAAGTTTATTGGCATGTAGCACTGTTTTTCTTCAGATCTAGTGTCTGTTGATGTTTTGTTTTGTTTTCTGGGCTGGTGGACAAGAGGGTATTAGCTATTATTCTGTCCAGAATTGTGTAATGAGAATGGCTTGAAGGCCAGGCTCTAGTCAGTCAGTCCTAGTGAGTTAAAGGAGGAGAGATAAAAGCAAGGAGGGTAGCAAGCCTTAGGCACACAAAACCACCACTGATACTCTCCTTTGCCGCCATTCCACCAGGCAGCGATCTCTGAGCAGTTCCACCCTTACATACTTAGGAAGAAGCACCATCGGCAGAAGGTATCCTTCCCACACTGTCACTCCACCGTCACTGGGCCATTGGAGGGGGAAGGAATGGAAGAGTGAAAGTCCAACAGCAATCTGGCTTCGCTCCAGCTACTTTCAGTCATCTCACCTCAGCAGCGCTTTTCTGCTATTCCATTATTACCGGTGAGCTGTTGCCAACAATTTCTCTGATGAAGAAGTGGGTTACTATTGTCCAAGGACGTGTGGAAGAGGCAAAAGCAGAACTCCAAAACTGCCCTCACTCCTCGCACTCCCTTCTGTGGCTTCCACCTGCGACTGCAGCTCAAGACAGCCCTACCCGCTTACTTCACAGTTTATTCAGGTTGATTTCTCCATCATGACGGGAACCAAAAACATTTTTAATTCTTGCTGGAAGCCCTGTGGTTTACACTGATATTATTCTTGACCATCATCCAATATTTAATTCCATCTTGTCAGCTCTCCTCCCACAGACTCATTCCCATTTTGCTTTGGGCTTTTTTCCTCTAACCCAATCATACTGCTCCCTTCCCGCTAAAGCCTATTTATTGTGTCCTAGAGAAGCTCCTCTCAGAATAAAAAATATCTCTGTTACATCCTCCATCTCTCCCAACTCCTTGCCTTTACTGACTCCTGGGTGCACCCCAAGTACACAGCCTCCACCACACGCCGCTCAGGGGCTGATTCCTGTTCTCCCATGTATATTGGGCTTAGGTACTAGGATCAGCTTTTTCCTTGTTTTCTGGTACTGCTGTCCAGAATTTTTCTCCGCCTCCTTCAGGTAAAAATATCTGCTCCTTTAAGGATCATGCATCTCTTATTCCTCATCATTTTGCTGACCAGCCTTCAGCCACCTATCTCCGATTATTCAAAGACTTTAGCAAACAACACAAGGTTTCTACCCACCTCATGTCATTATCCTCTATGACTTCAGCATTGTGTTGTCAGCCCATTTATTACAGTGTCCTTTAAATACCTTACTCTCCTCAATTCCAGTGCCTTCAACTCCATGCCATCTCAGCTATTATTTCAGTTTAAATAGTAACAAAAATCATGTTCATTAATTAAGTGCTTACTAGTTGCCTGGAAATACGCTTAGTATTTTATATGACTGCCATATATAACCCTGACGGCATTACTTTGGATTATACTCATTTTCCAATGAGAAAACTGAAGTTTCGAGAGTTTAGGTAACTTGTCCAGGCCAGTCACATAGTTCACAATTAAAAGAGCCACGATTCAAAAAGATTCAATCAGGAAAGGAAGAAAGAACACTTAAAAACTTCAAAGTCAAAAATACATGTTTTTTTATTTTATCTACACTCTTCTCTCCTCCTTATGGCACTAAGAAAAAGGTCAAGAATGTATCCATTTCTTCCAGATTTACTAGTTTATGTGCATGGAGTTGTTTGTAGTAAACTCTGATGGTAGTTTGTATTTCCGAGGAATCGGTGGTGA
>CAUYQU010036866.1:0-46491 GCA_963574635.1 Cheracebus regulus
GCCCAGTCTGACATATTGTGGGTATCCTTCTGGGAAGAAGATAACAGAAGAAGAAACTGGCATCAATCCTTACTGTTCTGAAGCCACTGCAGGTGATCCCCAGGCAAGCAGGGTCTGGAGTGGACTTCCAGCAGTCCTACAACAGAGGGACCTGACTATTAGAAGGAAAATTATAAAACAGAAAGAAATAACTTCATCATCAACAAAAAGGAAGTCCACTCAGAGACCCTATCTGAAAGTCACCAACTACAAAGATCACAGGTAGATAAATCCACAAAGATGGGAAGAAACCAGCACAAAAAGTATGAAAACACCCAAAAAACAGAATGTCTATCCTCCTCCAAGGGACCACACCTCATCACAAGCAAAGGAACAAAGCTGGATGGAGAATTAATCTGATGAATTGACAGAAACAGGCTTCAGAAGGTGGGTAATAACAAACTTCTCTGAGCTAAAAGAACATGTTCTAACACAATGCAAAGAAACTAAGAACCTTTAAAAAAAAGTTTGACAAAATGCTAACAAGACTAAACAGCTTAGAGAAGAATATAAATGACTTAATGAAGCTGGAAAACACAACATGAGAACTACTTGAAGCATAAACAAGTTTTAATAGCCAAATCAACCAAGCAGAAGAAAAGATATCAGAGATTGAAGATCAACTCAATGAAATAAAACAAGAAGGTAAGATTAGAGAAAAAAGAATGAAAAGAAATGAACAAAGCCTCCAAGAAATATGGGATTATGTGAAAAGACCTAATCTACATTTCATAGGTGTACCTGAATGTGACAGAGAGAATGAATCCAAGCTGGAAAACACTCTTCAGGATATTATCCAGGAGAACTTCCTCAACCTAGCAAGGCAGGCCAACATTCAAGTCCAGGAAATACAGAGAACACCACAAGGATATTCCTCAAGAAGAATAACCCCAAGACACATAATCGTCAGATTCACCAGGATTGAAATCAAGGAGAAAATGCTAAGGGAAGCCAGAGAGAAAGGTCGGGTTACCCACAAAGCAAAGCCCATCAGACTCACAGTGGATCTCTCAGCAGAAACCCTACAAGCCAGAAGAGAGTGGGGGCCAATATTCAATATCCTTAAAGAAAAGAACTTTCAGCCTAGAATTTCATATCCAGCCAAATGAAGCTGCATAAATGAAGGAGAAATAAAATCCTTTATGAATAAGCAATTGCTGAGAGATTTTGTCACCACCAGTCTGGCTTTACAAGAGCTCCTGAAAGAAGCACTAAACATAGAAAGGAACAACCAGTACCAGATACTCCAAAAATGTACCAAATGGTAAAAAGCATCAACACAATGAAGAAACTGGGTCAACTAATGGGCAAAACAACCAGCTAGCATAAAAATGGCAGGATCAAATTCACACATAACAATATGAACCTTAAATGTAAATGGGCTGAATGCCCCAATCAAAAGACACAGGCTGACAAATTGGATAGAAAACCAAAACCCATCAGTGTGCTGTATCCAAGAAACCCATCTCATGAGCAAGGCCACTCATAGGCTCAAAATAAAGGGTGTATGAAGATTTACCAAGCAAATGGAGAGCAAAAAAAAAGCAGGAGTAGCAATCCTAGTCTCTGATAAATTAGTCTTTAAACTGACAAAGATCAAAAGAGACAAAGGACATTACATAATGGTCAAAAGATCAATGCATCAAGAAGGGCTAATGATCCTGAATATATATGCACCCAATACAGGAGCACCCAGAAACATAAAGCAAGTTCTTAAAGACCTACAAAGAGACTTAGACACCCACACAATAATAGTGGGAGACTAACACTCCACTGTCAATGTTAGATAGATGAATGAGACAGAAAATTAACAAGGATATCCAGGACTTGAACTCAGATCTGGACCAAGTGGACCTAATAGACATCTACAGAACTCTCCACCCCAAATCCACAAAATATACTTTCTTCTCAGGACCACATTACACCTACCCTAAAACTGAAGACATAACTGGAAGTAAATCACTCCTCAGCAAATGCAAAAGAATGGAAATTCTAACAAACAGTCTTTCAGACCACAGTGCAATCAAATTAGAACTCAGGATTAAGAAACAAACTTAGAACTAAACAACTTCATGAAAACTGAACAACCGGCTCTTGAATGTTGACTGGACAAACCATGCAATGAAGGCAAAAATAAAGATGTTCTTCAAAACCAACAAGAATGAAGACATAACATATCAGAATCTCTGGGACACAATTAAAGCAGTGCCTAGATGAAAATTTATAGCAACAAATGGCCACATGAGAAGCAAGGAGAGATCTAAAATCAACACCCTATCGTCAAAATGTAAAGAACTAGAGCAGTAAGATCAAAAAAAAAAACTCAAAAGCTAGCAGAAGACAAGAAATAAATAAGATCAGAGCAGAACTGAAGAGGATAGAGACACAAAAACCCCTTCAAAAAATTAATAAATCCAGGATCTGGCTTTTTGAAAAGATCAACAAAATAGACAGACTGCTAGCCAGATTAATAAAAAAGAAAAGAGAGAAGAATCAAATAGATGCAATAAAAAACGATGAAGGGGATATCACCACGGATTCCACAGAAATACAAACTACCACCAGAGATTACTACAAACAGCACTATGCACATAAACTAGTAAACCTGGAAGAAGTGGATAAATTCCTGGACACTTGCACCCTCCCAAGCCTAAACCAGGAAGAAGTCAAAACCCTGAATAGACAAATAACAAGGGGAGTTTTGAAGTTGAGGCAGCAATTAATAGCCTACCAACCCTAAAAAGCCCAGGTCCAGATGGGTTCACAGCCGAATTCTACCAGACATACAAAGAGGAGCTGGTACCACTCCTTCTAAAACCATTTCAAACAATCCAAAAGGAGGGAATCCTTCCCAAATCATGAGACCAACATCATCCTGATACCAAAACCCCGCAGAGACTCAACAACAACAAAAAAAAAATCAGGCCAATATCCATGATGAGCACTGATGCAAAAATCTTCAATAAAATGCTGGCAAACCTATTGCAACACCACATCAAAAAGCTTATCCATCGCCATCAAGTAGGCTTCATCCCTGGAATGCAAGGCTGGTTCAACATATGCAAGTCTATAAACGTAATCCACCACATAAACAGAACCAAAGACAAAAACCACATGATTATCTCAATAGATGCAGAGAAGGCCTTTGACAATATTCAACAGCCCTTTATGCTAAAAACTCTCAGTAAACTAGGTATTGATGGAATGTATCTCAAAATAATAAAAACTATTTATGACAAACCCACAGCCAATATCATATTGAATGGGCAAAAACTAGAAGCATTCCCTTTGAAAACTGACACTAGACAAGGATGCCCTCTCTCATCACTCCTATTTAATATAGTATTGGAAGTTCTAGCCAGAGCAATCAGGCAAGAAAAAGAAATAAAATGTATTCAAATAGGAAAGGAGGAAGTCAAATTGTCTCTTTTTGCAGATGACATGATTGTGTATTTAGAAGATCCTATTGTTTCAGCCCCAAATCTCCTGAAACTGATTAGCAACGTCAGCAAAGTCTCAGTATACAAAATCAATGTGCAAAAATCACAAGCATTCCTATACACAAGTAACAGACTTAATGAGAGCCAAATCAAGAACGAACTGCCATTCATGATTGCTACAAAGAGAATAAAATACCTAGGAATACAACTAAAAAAGGATGTAAAGGACGTCTTCAAGGAGAACTACAAACCACTGCTCAAGGAAATAAGAGAGGACACAAACAGATGGAAAAACATTCCATGCTCATGGTTAGGAAGGATCAATATTGTGAAAATGGCCATACTGCCCAAAGTGATTTGTAGATTCAACGCTATCCCCAACAAGCTACCTATGCCCCCTCTTCACAGAACTGGAAAAAAAACACCTTAAACTTTGTTTGAAACCAAAAGAGAGCCCGTGTAGCCAAGACAATTCTAATCAAAAGGAACAAAGCTGGAGACATCATGCTACCTGACTTCAAACTATACTACAAGGCTACAGTAATCAAAACAGCATGATGCTGGTACCAAAACAGAGATACAGAACAGAGGCCTCAGAGGCAGTGCCACACATCTACAACCATCTGATCTTTGACAAACCTGACAAAAATAAGCAATGGGGAAAGGATTCCCTGTTTAATAAATGGTGTTTGGAAAACTGGCTAGCCATGTGCAGAAAGCAGAAACTCGACCCCTTCCTGACACCTTACACTAAAATTAACTCCAGATGGATTAAGGTCTTAAACATAAGACCTAACACCATAAAAGCCTAGAAGAAAACTTAGGCAAAACCATTCAGGACATAGGCATAGGCAAGGACTTCATGACTAAAACACCAAAAGTATTGGCAACAAAAGCCAAAATAGACAAATGGGATCTAATTAAACTCTCAAGCTTCTGTACAGCAAAGGAAACAATCATTAGAGTGAACAGGCAACCAACAGAATGGGAAAAAATTTTTGAAATCTACCCATCTGACAAAGGGCTAACATCTAGAATTTACAAAGAACTAAAACAGATTTACAAGAAAAAACAAACAAACAAATCCATTCAAAAGTGGGCAAAGGGGGCTGGGCGTGGTGGCTCACGCCTGTAATCCCAGGACTTTGGGAGGCTGAGGCAGGTGGATCACGAGGTCAAGAGGTTGAGACCATCCTGGCCAACACGGGGAAACCCCATCTCTACTAAAAATACAAAAATTAGCTGGGCATGGTGGCATGCGCCTGTAGTTCCAGCTATTCAGGAGGCTGAGGCTGAAGAATCACTTGAACCCAGGAGGTGGAGGTTGCAGTGAGCCGAGACTGCGCCACTATGCTCCAGCCTGGCAACAGAGCAAAACTCCGTCTCAAGAAAAAAAAAAAAGTGGGAGACGGACATGAACAGACACTTTTCAAAAGAAGACATTTATGAGGCCAACTAACATATGAAAAAAATGCTCATCATCACTGGTCATTAGAGAAATGCAAATCAAAACCACACTGAGATACCATCTCATGCCAGTTAGAAATGCATTCATTAAAAAATCTGGAGACAACAGATGCTGGAGAGGATGTGGAGAAATAGGAACACTCTTCCACTTTTGGTGGGATTGTAAATTAGTTCAACCATTGTGAAAGTGCGGCAATTCCTCAAGAATCTACAGATAGAAATACCATTTGACCCAGCAATCACATTAGTGGGTATATATCCAAAAAATTATAAATTGTTCTGTTATAAAGACACATGCACATGTGTGTTGATTGTGGCACTGTTTACAATATTAAAGACCTGGAACCAACCCAAATGCCCATCGATGATAGACTGGACAAGTAAAATGTGGCACATGTACACCATGGAATACTATGCAGCAATAGAAAAGGATGAGTTCATGTCCTTTGTAGGGACATGGATGAATCTGGAAACCATCATTCTCAGCAAACTGACACAAGAACAGAAAAACAAACAACACATGTTTTCACTCATAGGTGAGTGTTGAACAATAGGAACACATGGACACAGGGAGGGGAACATCACACACTGGGGTCTGTTGTGGGGGAATAGGGGAGTGACAGCAGTGGGTAGGGAGATTGGGGAGGGGATAACCATGGGGAGAAATGCTAGACATAGGTGACGGGGGGATGGTGGCAGCAAACCACATTGCCATGTATGTACCTATGCAACAATCCTGCATGTTTTGCACATATACCCTAGAACCTCAAGTGCAAAAAGATGTATTTTTTTTAAAAAATTCAATGATGGTTGTATGTCACAGGAACTCATAAGACAATGGAAAAAGCTGTCAATGGCCAAAGGTGGAACAATATAAGCAGCAAAATAAATAATGCAGTATTGGATTATGGCCCTATGTGTAAAATAAATATCCCAGAATCCATACTGATATAAATAAATGATTGAATAAATAAATGAATAAATGTGGAACAATAGACCTTTTACTCATAAAAATTCCAATAATTTATGTAGCTCAAGGAAAAGGAATGAATTTAATTCTCTACCCTTTATGGTAGTGAGTTCCTTCCAAAGAGTAACAACCATCTAGAAATGAGGAAATAAGAATAATCTTAAAGTGGAGAATCCTGATAAATACTACCTCAGCCAAGTGATCAAGATCAACATAAACAATAAGTCATGTTGATAATATTTAACCTTGATATGATGTGATAAGAATTGCACTTTTGTGTTTTTCCTCCCAATAATCCAAAACTCAATCTAATCATGAAAAAAAATCAGATTAATTCCATGCAGGAGAAGAACCTGTGGCATGGCAAGAGTGTTGTTATCTTAAAGTAAAACTACCACAATGACTGATATTTGACCTCCACATCCCAAGGTACTCTGCAGCAAGATCTTCAAACGATGAATGCAGCATAGATAACCCCTCATAAAGATGTTTATCAAGGCCAGGCACAGTGGTTCACGTCTGTAATCCCAGCACTTTGGGAGGCTGAGGTGAGTGGATCACCTGAATTCAGGAGTTCGAGATGAGCCTGGCCAATATGGTAAAACCCCATCTCTACTAATAATACAAAATTTAGCCAGGAGTGGTGTCCCAGGCCCGTAATCCCAGCTACTCAAGAGGCTAGGGCAGGGGAATTTCTTGAACCCGGGAGGTGGAGGTTACAGTGAGCTAAGACTGTGCCATTACACTCCAGCCTGGGTGACAGAGCAAAACTTCATCTCAAAAAAAAAAAAAAAAAAAAAAGATATTTGTCTATCCCTGTGGTCATGTGTTTATCAAGGAAGCCTGAAAACATGGGTTAGCTGCCTGTGTTTTATCCTAAAAGCTTGCTGTATAAAGGATATTTTTTGGAGGGCAGGAGCGGAGATCCACCATCTTGCAGCTGCCTGAGACATGGCTTCTCTTTGTAAGTCTCTATTAAGGATTTCTTTCTGAGAAACTGGATTTCTCAGGTTTTCTTCATCTTCTCAGTTCCCTTAGCCTTGTGGGGATATGTTTGCATAAATTTGATCACTGCAGAACATCCCAATTAAAGGACTTTCTACAAAAGAGAAGACCAGCATTTTACAACACTGTCAAGGTCATCAAAACCAAGGAACATAACAGAAATTGTCACAGCCAAGAGGAGGCTAAGAACACACAACAGCTAAGTGTTACTTCTGAATGAGGTTCTAGAACAGAAAAAGACACTAGTTAAAAACTAAGGAGATGTGAATAAAGTATGGACTTCAGTTAGTAATCATATATCAATATTGGTTCAGTAATTGTGACAAATGCATCATATTAATGGGAGATATTAATAAAGGAAGCTGGGTTTGGGATAGATCAAAATTTTGCAACTTTTCTGTAAACCTGAAACCATTATAATGTAAATAGTTTTCTTAAATACATCTGTATGCATTTTTGGGCACATACACAAAATATTCCAGATTTAAAGATAGAGGCAGGAAAAAACTAGCAGCAAGCATAAGAATCCAAGAATAAATAGAATGTCTCGGTATTTTGGCCCCTCCTTTTCCCCCTTTGCAACAGATCAACCATCATCACCACCTGAACATACTTACAATTTGTTGCATGACATAAACAGTCAGGTGGAATGGTCATTATTCCTTTATCCAGTCTGATCCCACAGAAATCTCTGACTTTCATTTGAAATACATCATCCCAAAGCATCTCAAGTGATTTTGACTGTAGGTAAGGCACACTGATGACACAGATGTGTGGCAGCTAGATGCCCTGATGGCTGACTGGATACAACAGCGAATCCATAGCATGCAAAGGTACCAGGCCAGATCACCTCCAGAGGGGTTCAGAGGACGTTTCCTTTCCTTATAGAGGGTGAAGGGTGGATGTAGACCTAGTAGTACTGCTTAAGTAAGCAGTAAAGGCAGGAGGACAGACACAGCTCATGGGGGACAGATGGGCACAAGATGTTCAGTGTTCCCCTAAATTCCAACGAGTCTCTTCTAAATGTAATAAATCTGAGCCCCATGAGTAAGGCCTCCAGGATAGATCTAAGATGACATAATTTTATCTGGTCTAAAGTGCATTTCCCCTTCAATTATCTCTTGATCTTTAATAAGGTAAAGGCACTAAGAGGGGATTTCTAGACATAAAGGTTTCATCATCAAAATTTTAGGAGAAATACAACAGGTTCCAATTCCTCTGGTGGAAGTTGATAACCCTGAGAAATAGCTTCAACTCTGTTTAAGCCATTCTCAAACACAGTCTACTCCTTCGTCCCCTCCTTAGTCGATGTGTATCTCTATTATAGCACACTCTCCATCAGACTGTGCTCTTAGTGCTCAGTGTCTTGAGGGCTTTCTGATTTATTCACTTTGGATTCCCAGACCAGCTCTGAGAGAGTGGCTGCTGACTGTGAAGGCAGAGTGAGTTAAGTCCTCCTGCCTCTCAGGAGCTTGAGCCTGATGCTTAGGGATGAGAATGCATTGATCATGACCTATGGGTTGTCAGACAGCACTACAGGGTGCAAATGGCTTACACCAGATTGACTCATTCGGTGCATATGCTGTTTCTGGTGTCCCTGATCCTGTAGCAGAGAAATCTGCACAGCATCGCATTTCAAGAGACACTGCTGCAGGATGAGGCCATATGACATTCCCAGGGAGAGAAGATCACATCAAGCTACAGTGCAGGTTTATGAAAAGTCCCTTTTCTCCCTGGGCTTGACAGGAAGGCAGAGTTATTGCTAAATCAGACCATAGATCAGGAGGCTGACATTCCCAATGTCAGCATCCTGAGGAATAATTTCTATTCTGTCGCCAAAGAAATGATGCTGTTAGCCTTTTCTTGGAGAGCAGACATTTTTAAGGATTTGCCCAAATGCATGGCTGAGCCATTCTTATCAGTGTGCCCTTCAATTAGTTCCTTCTCAAGGTGTTTTTGAACCAAACTTTCTGTGTTATTACTGTCCCTGAGGAGCAGCATTAACACAGAAAGCTGCCTTCCAAAAGAGAGACATCATCCTCCTCTCAGGTTGAAAGAAAAGGTAGGGGCAAGGAAGGAGGGTTTACCATCATAAGTATTATCCAATACAATAGCTCCTCTCTTTGTATCCCCTGTGTGCCTATACATAATTAATTTGGATTTATTAAATCAGATACAACAGTTTATGTCACTGCAAAGTGAACACATTATTTGATTTTGAGGAAGCACAGACCTTCCCTCCTGGAGTGTCATATCTCCTTTGACATTCCATTGCACTCTTTAAGAAGTAATGGGCAGGAATGTTATCATAACATCAGGGGGGCTGTTTCAAAGTGGAGCCTGAAGATTTTGCGGTGCCATTTCCATTAACAGTGATGACAGGCATGTAACTAAGTCCCTGCTTGCTGTGCTGCAAATTTTCCGCAGAGCCTGCGATGGGAATGGGAATTGCTGAGTGAGTCTGACATTTATCACATACAGGGCGCTGTTTCAGGTGTGAATCCCTGTGGGTTAAAAGAATTTCTGATGAAAGCAGGAAGGGATGATGGTCAGCAGGATGGTGCCTCCTGTTCCGACCTTCAGGGATCTTCAGTCCAGAGCCATTTTCTGTCTTTTAAGGAAAAAAAAAAGAGAGAGAGAGAGAGAAAAGACCAATGCCCGGGGCTCTCTGCCTAGGCTCTTGGTGTCTCCATTGAAGGAAGCCTGAGAACAGCAGGGAGAATGAGGGTTCCCAGGAGCCTGCTCATCACAGCTAATGCTTCCAGAGACAGGAGGCTGCCTGACCAGGACAGGAGATGAGCCCCCACTGCAGTCCTTAGCAACCTTCTCCCGGCTCAGGACCTATGGAGACGAGCTGGTGCCTGGCCTGCCTGTGGACTGCCCTCTCTAACGTCCAGGAGGTGCTCTGTGAAGGTGGCCACCATGTTGGACTTCATCCTGGAAGGGAGGCCAAATCTCTGCTCAAAGATGCCAAACATTGCTGTGGTTCTGTTCTTTCACTTCTCAGTCTCCAAGTCCTGAAGTTTTGCGGGGACAAGTTCCCCTTTTCAAATGCCCCTCCACTCTCCATTGCTTCTCTTTCTCCACCTACCCCAGTCTAGACTTGTTTATTTCTTTTCACTTAAGGAAACTGCCCCACAAGTATTTTACAGACGTGTATAGGTTGGACTTTATGTCCTGAGTCTTCAAATCTTGAAAGTTCATTTTGCAATTTGCCATTGCAAAACCTTAGATTTCAAAAGGATTTATCTCTGACCTGAAGAAAGTGAGCTGCCATTGACAGCAGTGAAGTTTTCTTCCCGGTCATGCTGTGCGTCCCATGAAATGAGGAACAGCTTGGTCCGGGGGCAGCTGGACTGTTTGCATGGACCCTGACTGAACACGAAGAGGCACAATAGAGTGTCAGCAACTAAAAAGTGCTGGATCTCTCAGGCTTTGTGCTGTCCCTTGGCTTAAAAGTCACAGCCACTGTCTTGTGATCCCATTCTTGGACAAGGCCGAGACTTCCCCAAATTTCCCCAGACTTTCCCCAAGAAAAGAATAGTTTGATCAGCCATTACTCTTCTGCATCATTGTTTATTTCATTTGCAGGTGGCTTTCTCAATATAACATTATTACCATTATCATGGTTTAAAACATGGCTCCAAAACCCTTTGACGTTCTTCTCTGGGCTTGGTGATTGCCTGAACAGTATTATGCAGAAGTAATGCTGGACCAAGATCCAGGTCTACGCCTTAAGAAACCGACAGCTCCCACTCCGGTCTTAGGAGGTTCACTCGTGAGCCCAGGTACCATGTCATGAGGATGCACAAGGCACTCCGTGGTAAGCCCATGTGGATGGGAGCTGATGGTCAGCACCCACCTGCCAGATACGGGAATGAGCTACTGTAGGAATCCACCCAGTTGAGCCACCCCAATTAACTAGTGGCTGATTAAGGCTGGGTGGGTGAGGGTTGGGGGTGGAATGCTAATTGGTAGGGGATTTTTCTGGGGGAGATGAAAATGCTCTAAATTTAGATTGTGGTGATGGTTGCACAGTTCTATGAGTGTATTGAAATAATTGCATCATACCTTTTAAATTGGTGGCTTATATCTCAACAGGGAAATTAAAATTAAAAAATATATTTTTAAAAAGAGGAAGAAAAGAGTGAGCCAAATCTTAACAATTGTTAAATTGTGGTAGGAGGACCGAAGAGTCCTGGGACTTCTGCTACTTTTCAAATGATCAAAAATGCCTCTAACCTATTAGCTGCTAGCCAATTTCCTATTTTCTAAAATGAATATCTCTTGCTTATATAATGGGGAATGATTTTTCTTCCAAAGAGAATCAATTTTTACTCTACTTGAACATCATAATGCCTTTTAAAGTAATCTACATGGTAAAAAGATATTTAAGCCTGTGTAAAGACATTAAACATATATATATTAAACATGCACATGTATAATATTATTTTTTAATCAAACTAGGAGCCATCCCAGAATGCTCCTTAAAAACAATCAAAAAGCCATACTCCTGGGCAAAGTATACACACTCCTAGAAGAGATTTTGCTTGTGGGTTACTAAGGGTGAATCCTAGTGCCATGTGAAGATTCCTGCCCTGTCAGGAACCGTTGAGAGTTACGGCTGGTCTTTGCCATCTCCACTGTCCCAGCAGTCTTTCATTTACAAACGTGATGGAGAAACTGACGTTCCCAGGCTATGCCAACGCCCTGCCTAACTTGGCGCAAGCACAGTCTCTGGAGAAACCGTCCCAGTGCAGGGTCGGACCGTGGAGACAGCAGCACCAAGACCACCAGGAAATTGCAATGTCCTGGAGGATGCCTTTGCCTGAAGAGTCTGCTGCTGCATGGTCGTAGCATCTGCCCAGGCCAAGGGAGTCACATTGGGCCTCTCTGCCCCTAAACCTGACCTTGCTTTCTAGGGTTCTGTTCTCTAAAGGAGGGGTGCTCTTAGGGCCAGTACACTCAAGGGCAGACTTACCTAGGCTGTCATTATCCTGGGTGCAAAAGGAGAAATGCGGTTCTCACCTCTCCTTGGTTGTATCTCTGCATATCAGGCCACAGCAGTGAACTCCAGGGAACAATTTACCTGTGGAGTAACTTGCTACTGAGTGCTCAGGAGTCCCACATTCCTGCCTCACTCCTCTGCTATACTTTGGCCAAAATACCCTTGCCCATTGTCTTCCATGGAATTCTAGATTCCACCACGTGCTTTTGAGTAAATCACTATTTCCATCTTAAATGTCTTTCCTCCTCTTTTCCACCAGACACACTCTTCCTTCAAAATCTTGTTTGACCAGTAATTCCTCTATGAAGACACTCAGCATTTTTTCTCCTGATCACGTCTCCCAGACGAAGAAGTTGCCCCTCACGGCATCTCCCAGCCTAGATGTGTTTGGTCCATATTCCCAAACCCTAACGCTTTCCCCAGCACAAAACTGCACCACTTCCTACCTTGGTCGACAGCACCATCACACATGATGCAGTCACCATGATGATCTGTGATAGGCACCAGGCCACAGGCCCACCATGTGCAGGGCTCCCTGCTAAGGACTCATTTTAGAAAGTGGGAACTGAAAACAATGTAACTCCTAGCCCCTGTCTAATCTCTACTGAGCATCCTTCCCTGTTCCTCTGTTAAACCATGCTAAAGAAAAAAGAAAAAACAACAGGCAGAAATCACTCACCAACTTGCCAGGAAATACTGACTCCTGGGAGGTAGGACTGTCAGCCTGCTGAAATAGGTTACTTAGCTCTGTCATCCAGGGCAACTGCAGGCCCTCCACTTGCCATCAATTCAAAGCCAGTCTGTCCTTACTGTCTGATCGCAGTCAGCCCCAGCTTGGGTCCTCCCCTATTTTCCTCCTTCTGTTCAGACTTAGTCAAAAGACTGCTCTCCCTTATTGCAACTGTATTTAATGAATTAGCTTTACCTGATCAATAGGTTTTTCTAGAAGTGTCCTAAGAGGATAACACGGAAAAAGTGTTAAGAATCCTGTCCGCTGTCAAATAGCCATTAAGGGGCAAAGCTGAGCCCTGGGAAGCCCATGTCTGTCTGATGTAATGGCAATAAGCTTCCTTTTAAATGGACATGAGTGTCCCTTTGTGTGTTTAACAGCACATGCATGTGCTCCACTGACCCACATGGCCCTGGAGGACCACAGCAGCATCCCCAGAACAAAACCTCACTGCAGAGTGTTCTTCCTCAGTATGTGCAGGTGAGAGTGGTGTAAAAATCAGCTTAAGAGTCCTGGGACTTCTGCCCCTTGTCGAATGATCAAAAATGCCTCTAACCTATTAGTTCTTAGCCAATAACCCAACTAGTATCTTGAGGATCTCGGAGGTACAGCATCCATCCAGTCCCTGCTTTTCGGGAGGTCACTGAGAGTTGAAAGAGGAAAACTGATGGAAATGAAAAGTTACATGAAGCACCAGGCAACGTACGGTAGTAGTTAAACATGTAGATTCAGCGGACACCCGGTTTTGCCATTATTTACCAGGTGACTTCCAGTGCCATTCTCTGACCTTCTTTCTGAGACTGCATTCTCGCCTGCAGTACAGAGGTAATGACGGTGCGTATCTCAGAGTTGCTGTGGAAATAAAATTTGGGAACTGATGTGATGTTCCCAGTACCACGCAGAGTACTAGAGGTACTCTAGTACTAGAGGTACCTTTGAGTGCTTGCTGTTCCATGAGCATACATCTGTTAACAAAGAACACAGCCACGCTGTTGATGGTGTGGATGGTAACAGCTCCTTTTGTGGAGGGTGGAGCTGGCCACATGGGAAGCCCTGATGGTGGACTAGACAGGTAAGAGTGGGCAGAGGAGATGGGGAGGGAGAGTCATCAGGAGTCCTCTGGGCAGTCCAGAGAGTGGGTAAGGAAGGCAGGAAGAATGGAATAGAAGGCCACTATAATAGAATAGTGGCAGGAGTCTCCCCATAGCCACAATTGCTTCATTAAGTTCTGCCAAAGTCAGGGGTGCTCTATAACAGTGGAGGGCTCTTGCAGAAGCCTATCCATAGCAGCCTCCTCCCCCTTAGGCTGTCCTCCCTGACGCCATGCTTGGCCTAAGTCAAGGGCCTTCTGCAAACTTAGGCCCTTTCATTCTTCTCACACCGAACCATTTTGTTTCCCAGGGTTCTGAGCAAACATTTAACAGCTCCATTCTTTGTTCATTGTTCTTCAAAGAAGAGAAATAAACCCCACCTGCTCTGTGGACCTGCCAAGCCTGGCTGCATTCAGTCAAAACAGGGTACGGCTGTTTCCAGGACCAGATGCTGGGATGCACAGTGAATTAGGCCATGTGGGCCTTTGCTCATGGACTAAGAGGTTATTAGATGGAGGCCTCTTAAAATGCACAAGATAGAGCCATCATTCTCTGAGGGGTGGTGTTTTGTGTTGGAAACAGGCCTCCTGACATTTGTAGGGTTCAGGGCAAGAACACAAATGGAGGTCCAGGAACCATATGTCCAAAGAGTTTAAAATGCTAAGTCAAGTTAATAAATTGCTGAGCAATCTATGTTCTACCTTTCTTCTTTAATGAGTATTCCTTCATAACAGCCTAGAAGATGAGATTCAAATTTAAAACTCTTGGACTCCTCAGAGTTCTGAGCCAGAAGAGAGCAGCAGGGCGAGCACCAGCTGTGGGTTCCATCTTCCCTGAGCTCAGCTTGACCGGTCCTCTCCCCATGTCAGCACTGTCCTGCACCATGGGGCTGGGCTCATGCAGGGCAGACACTTGTATCCACCTGTCCAAGCTCCACCGACACCCTGTGCATCACTCAACTCCTGCCCCCATCAGGGATCTGATGCATACTTGCACACTTTGGTGTCACAGGCAACCTTCAGAAGGACAGGCCCAAGCAGGAGGCTCATCTAGGTCAGAAAGGGAGTCTCTATCTAGAAGGAAGGTTGTCCTTGTTCCAAGCCAGCAAATTTCTTTGGCCAACAGGCTCCTTGTACCATAGGAACGGCACAACTGGAACAAGGTCAGTATGAGACACCCTCCCAAAGGAGTCTCACTGTTGCTCTTCACTTGGGGTGGCAGCAAAATATTACAGAAAATATTTAGGGAAAGTTATAAATTATAGTCTCAAACCTTTTGGAAGGCAGAAAGGTTTGATTGGGTCAGGCCAAAGGCAGACAGCCTGTCCATTATGTTAAGTTAGTGAGAGAGAGAGATGATCAAAGGCCTTACCCCACACCCATTTCTCTCCACTGTAACTGTTTACTCATGTTAACTTTGTGCTAAATGGCTTTCTCAGAGGGATATCAAAGGGGAATTATCTCTGTTAATAGCATTTACTCTGGGCCCCATAACCTAAAGCTTTCATCATTTGTAAAACCACTCTTTTAACAGTGTTAATTATCCACAAGTGTGTTAACTTAGAACCTCTGTTGTAAAATCTTAAGGGAATAAATGTGTAATGGACAGAGGGTCTTGGTCAATTGGCTGCATTTCACCCCTTGAAAGCAGCCAACAGCCATCCCTAGCCCACTTGAAACACCGTAATGGTGTGAGGGTGCATTCATTCGTCTGTCATTCAGTCAGGTGCTGCAGGTCAGACTTCAACAGATGGTGACCGACACTCAGATCTATAGGCAAGACTCAGAAAAATTATGATTTTAAGCAGACAAAAGCATAAACTACAGCAAGGACACCTCACTGAACACATGGTGTCGGGAAAACTGGGTAGCCACATGCAGGGGAATAAAACTGCAACCCAACCTCTCACCGTCTACAACCTCAAGTCGAGATAGCCTAAAGACTGAAATACAAGACATGAGATCATAAAAGTCCTAGAAGAAAAACTCTTCCAGACATTGGCTACACAGAGAATTTATGACTAGTGCCCAAAAAGCAAATGCAACAACAACAAAAATAAATAAATAAGACAAGCTAAAAAGCTTCGCATAGCAAAAGGAATAATCCACAGAGTAATAGACAACCTACAGAATGGGAGAAAATATTCATGAATTACATATCTGACAAAAAATGTATATCCAGAATCTATAAGGACGTCAAACAAATCAGCAAGAAAAAAACAAATAATACCAAACATCATGAGTGTATGTTTTTCAAAAGAAGATATACAAGTGGACAACAGTCATATGGAAAAAAAATGCTCAATGTCACTAATCATCAGGGAAATGCAAATTGAAAAAATGTTAAATACCGCCTTACCCCAGTCAGAGTGGCCTTATCAAAAAGTCAAAAAACCATAGATGTTGGCATAGATGTACTGAAAAGAGGACGCTTATACACTGTTGGTGGGAATGTAAACTAGTACAACCTCTATGGAAAACAGTATGGAGATTTCTCAAAGAACTAAAAGTATATCTACTATTGGATCCAGCAATCCCACTACCAGGTATCCACCCAAAGGAAAAGAAGCTATTATATCAAAGAGACATCTGGACTTTTATGTTTATTGCAGCACAATTCACAATTGCAGATGCATAGATAAAGAAAATGTGTGTGTGCGTGTGCATTACACACACATACACACAATGAATACTACTCAACCATAAAAAAGAACAAAACAATGTCTTTGTGTCAACTTGGATGGAACCAGAAGTCATTATCCTAGGTGAAATAATTGAGGAACAGAAAACCAAATACTGCATCTTCTTGCTTGTAAATGGGAGCGAACCTATAGGTATGCAATGGCATACAAAGTGGTATAATGGATATTGGAGATTCAAAGGAGGGGTGTGTGGGAGGGGGACAAGGGACAAAAAACTACCTATTTGATACAACAAACACTCTTCAGGTGACCCAGACTTTACCACTATACAATTCTGTTTGGCTTGTACCCCTAATGCTATTGAGATTTTTAAAAATTTCTAGAGCTTTCAGTGCCCATTTCAACTTGTGCAGTGTGAATTCCTGCTCAGTCCAAATGAGCTTTGAGAGCAAGAGCTTTCATCTCTTTGAAACTGTCTCCTCCTTGGAAGAGAAGAGCAGTGGCTGGTTTCTGCTTAGTGGGTTTGGGGGAGCATTTGTAGGAATGGGATGGCTAAGTGGGGCCTTAAAGGAAGTGAAGGTGCCCACAGATGCTCACAGTGAGGTTGCAGGTGCCAAAGCAGGAGATGCATTCAGGAACCCTCAGAGGGTTAGCAGAGCTGCCCTGTGCATGCAGGGCTCGCAGAAGAGTGGAAAGCTGCGCCCTGAGTCAGAGGGAAAGGCAGACCATATCTACAGGTGCTTGCACTTCTCTTCCTACGGCCACATCCAGAACCACTCCTTCCATGACCTGCTGCTCAGGCCCCAGCTAAGTGACATAATGTACATTTGGACCTGCTTGAAGAAAGCCACATGTGATCTAGTTCACAACTATTAGGACTTGGGGACCCCAGTCCAGGTCCTCTTCACTGTGCCACCAACTCCTTTCTCCCAACTGCCTCCCAGTCTTGGTGTTGGGACACTCCTCAGAACATCAGAAATCTCTGTTCCTTCCCAGGTGACTCAAAACTCTCTATGCCTGGTTTTATTTTGATTTTCTTTCTGTATCTTCCAATGCTGGTTATTCCTCACAATTCAAAAATGCCGTCAATTCTATTTCTCATGCCAAATGTTTCTGCTTGGAATAATAATACTCTTTAAGTGCCCATGGGGGAAATTAAGACTATAAGAATTGATTTCATTAAAAGCTTCATTCACCTGAGCTGAAATGAAACCAAGCCGACAACTAAGCCAGCTAATTCTAGTTCAATCTAGTTTGTGGAAACACCACTTGTGCTTTCCTGACTCTGAGCTCAGGCAGATGGCAGATTGAGCTAGTGACAAAACACTCCAAGTACTGATGGATTTCCATGGTGTAGGGGCCCCTGCAATGCCCTGGATACTTGCAGAGATGCTAAGCTTGTAAAGGAACGTGCCCTACCACAAGCAGCTTGTTTGATCGACAGAACACAGGATATCAGATATACAGAGACCAGAGACCACATTTGTCCATCCACTGTACAGATGGGAAAGCTAAGCACAAAGTGATTCGTGGAGTGGCCCAAGGTTACATGACCCGTGTGTAGCACAGGGTCATGTCAGCCATGCCCTGCCAGTCAGTGTGCTTTGTGGCCATTCCTTTTCTTTCCTTTTAGAGGTGTGGGAGAACTGACGGTAGTGTTTTATCAACAAATAAAAATTGAATACTTTTCTGGTGTACAACATGACATTTTGAAGTATATATACATTGTGGAATAACTAGATCAAGCCAATTATATCTATCACCTCACTTTCCATCCTTTTTTTTTTTTTTTTTTTTTTTTGGTGAGAACACTTAAAATCTACTTTGTAACAACTTTCAAGTAAACAATATGTTGTTAACTGTAGTCACCATGATGAGCTACAGCTTTTTTGAACTTGTCCCTCCAGTCTGACTAAAATGTACCTTTTAACCAATATCTTCCCCTAGCCTCTGACAACCACCATTCTATTCTCCACTCCTGTGAGTTCACCTTTTTCAGATTCTACACATGAAAGGTCATGCAGCATGTGTCTGTGCCTGGCTTATTTCACCTATCATAATGTCCTCCAGATTCATCCAAGTTGCCACAAATGGCAAGATTCCCTTCTTTTTTAAGGCTGAGTAGTACTTTGTGTGTTTATAGCACATTCTCTTTCTCCACTCACTCGCTGATGGACAGTTAAGCTGAGTGCATGTTTGTTTGTTTGTTGTTTGTTTGTTTTTGCAATGGAGTCTTGCTCTGTCACCCAGGCTCAAGTGCTATGGTGCAATCTTAGCTCACTGCAACCTCCGTCTCCCAGATTCAAGTGATTCTCCTGCCTCAGCCTTCCAAGAAGCTGGGATTACAGGCATGTGACACCACCCTCAGTTACTTTTTTTTTTTTTTTTTTGTATTTTTAGTAGAGTATTTTTTTTTTGTATTTTTTTTTGTATTTTTAGTAGGACTACAGGCATGAGCCACCACACCCAGCCGGCTGAGTGCATGTCTTGCCTATTGTGAACAGGGCTGCAGTCAACATAGGAGTGCAGCCGTCTCTTCACATACTGATTTCCTTTCCTTGGGAGAGATATCCCATAGTGGGATTGGCAGTTCTACTTTTCTCTATTCTTTGAGCCACTCCTTTTTAACTCTAATCATTTTTTAGTATACCTTAAATTCTGGGGTACATGTGCAGATAGTGCAGGTTTGTTACATAGGTCTACATGTGCCATGGTGGTTTGCTGCATCCATCCCCCATCATCTGCAAAAACTCTAATCAATTTTTAAGTTGAACCTCAAGTTTTTGTTCACATGACCACATATTTACCTGTGTGCTACTCTTGCTTTAAATAGGAAGAGTTCACAGTTTTAACGATCAAGCCCTGAGGCACCAATGCCCATGCAGCCAACTGCACTACTTTCTGTACCTCTCCTGCCACAGATACTTGTTCATTCAGCAGATAAACACCAGTTGCCTACTGTGTGCCAGGCACTGTGGCAGCAAAATGGATGTGCTCCGTGTACCCAGGAAGTTATAGAATTTGGCAGGGCATGGGCACCGAGCAATCATCAAAGCACAAATGCAGTTACACAAGAGAGCTAGCTCCTTTCCCTTTCTGTCCAAAATCACTTGAAAATTAAGAAAACGAATTAAAAATAAGGAAAAGGTCCTCAGTGGACCTTATTTAGATCACAATACTACGCAAAAAATAAGGGAGTTCTTAGCAAACCAAAATTTTTTGAGATTCCTGGAAGATGCTAAATAGAGAAGCTCATATTGAGAAGAAATCAGAGAGAAGAGAATCTTAGCCTAAAATGTGCCTGGGAGAGACATGGTCTCAAATCTCACAGATATTCTGAGCCAAGTTTGTGAGTCAACGAACAAGGCCATGGAGAACCCTGGGTGGAGCTGTAAGGCTTCTGTGCTAAGCCCCATGGGAATTCCTCTTCCTTCTGGGCACATGGAGAGACAACTCCTCCTAGCCGTGCTACAAGGGAGGGTCATATGACTGCTTCTGTGCAGCAGGGCAGGGGAAGGAGTGGTTACAGCGTCCATGTGCTAGTCCATGCTGAGGCATAGAAGGAGGAGCCTGAGTCCCCCTCACCGTCCCACAGCTGCAACAGTGAGGCCCTGGGTTGTCGTGTTAGAGCCACAAGTTGGAGCCAGCTATATCACTGCGTCTGCATGGGCCACTGCTTCCTCGAAAAATGATTCAGAATGTAAATGAGTGAGAAATAAGCCCTTGATATGAAGCCACAGAGATGGCCAGGCTGAATTTGTTCCTCGGCAGGGTAGGCTATTCTGTCTAATGCGGATATTTTCTTGAGAAGATGTTGGGACCCTTTTCCTCCTCTGCACTTCCTCAGCTGCACAGACCAGTCATGTTTGCACTCAAAATTAAATCCAAGTACTTCTTTCTAGAGATAGAACTCAATCTGCCTGAAGAAGAGCCCTCCTATAAAAGCTGTGGCTTGTGAAAGAGGCAAGAGCAAAGCCTGAGTAACACCAGCTCCCCAGGTCATAGAGGAGGGGAAAGGAGGCTGTCCTAACCAGGAGGGGAATATCCTGAATTAGTAGTCTCTCTTTCCCTGGTAGCTCTCCTTCTGCCCTGCACCCACACACCCTAACGCAAAGCTCACCAAGAGACTGTCCTGTTCCCTCTCATAAAGCCCAGGCAGGCTCCCAGGCCAGCCAGGGGACTGTTGGGAGACGAATGCAATGCTGAAGAGACTCATGCCCTGCATCCCCCACAGCACTGTGCTGTCGTAACCCGGAATGATTCCAGCCACTGTTTGGATGCCTCTTCCTATTACCCTGTAGACTGCCAGTGAATGATCATTCTAAAATACAAATCCCATCAGGCTACCTCCCAGGAGAGACCTCCCTCAGATCCCCCATGAAACACAGACTTTCCAGTATACAAGATTCTGGGTGGCCAGCCCCACCTCTCAGGCCTCACCTTGGCAGCTCTCCCCACCAGCCCCACCCCGATCACCCTGCTTTTCCCCTGGACACAAATTCTTGTTTTACTTTGAGGCATCACTCTCCTCCCCACCTTGGATTCTTCCTTATCCTCTCACTTGTGTGATGGCTCTGCTCCTTCTTCAGGATTGATTCTGTGAGGTTCTGTCCAGGGCTATACATGCCCCAGCCCTGCCTGTGAGCTGAGATTCCTTTCTGGGGCCACCTGACCCCAGCCCACCCCCACAGTACACGTCTCCCCATTTCACTGTGTCTCCACCAAGCGTGTGCCTGCTTGTCTCGCCATAAGACTAGGAGCTCCTTAAAGTCAGTCCCTCAGCTATTCATCTTGATGCCCAATAAATTAGCAGAGTGACCCTCACAGAATCAGAAATTCTAGAAGAAGGAAGGAGTGGAAGAGAGAGAAGAAAAGAAGGGAGGAAGGAAGAGAAGAAATGAGGGAGAAAGAAAGAAGGAAAAAAGAGAGAAGGAGAGGAAGGAAAGGAGGAGACCGGGCTCCCTACTAAAATGCCTGATATTCTTGATTGGAGATGTCCTCAAATATCTGTTTGCCTAACCAGCCTGAAGACTCGCCCTAGAGCTGACAGGGAGGGCAATCTCTGCGACCAGATGGAGTTCTGGATTCTGTACTCACCTATCCCAAATGTGTATCAGTGGCTTATGAAGCCCTGCTTGTCAGGCCTATAGTGGACTCAAAGCAGGCAGGATTAGCTGCCCACTGGGTGACAGATGTTGTTCCAATATGGCCTGAAAGCCCATGACAAAAGGCAGAGTCTTGAACGATGGGCCTGGGACCCGAAGTTGGATCTGCAGCACAAAATGAGAGATGAGGCTGGTTTTGGTGAGTGGTAATCCCAGGAGACAAAATGCTAAACAAGGTAAAACCACGTTATTAAAGGTGTGGCTGGACAGTGCCACCTGTCACTGATCAGATCACCTGTAGAAAACGGGACTTTTGATGGCTGAGAGGGATGGTGCCAGAACCCCTGCAAATCTCCTGGTTCACAGCTCTGGCTGAAGACCATGCAGTCATCTCCTTCTCTCTGGTGCAAGGACACTTGGCACCAGCAAAGCGGGGCACACCTTACCACGAGCAGAGGGCAGCACACCCAAGCAGGCCCGTGGGCCTGAGGTCAGCGAGACCCCCTGGATCCAAACAAATCTCTTCCAACATCCATTCCCATGCCCACCATGGTTCTCCCCTGGGCTCAGCAGAAGCACTGTCCCTCCTTGTCAGGGAGCTTCAGGCCTGCTCACCAAGAGTTGAATCCACAAACCTGAAACTCCAGACATAAGAGCCTCCTGTCTTGCCACTTCATAAAAAAGTTGGCCAACTGGGGTGCAGGGAGATGCCCTAAGGGCAGAGAGCATAGCAGCCTCCTTGGAGAAAGGCACAGATAAATAGAATTAGTTTCGGGATTTTTATTAGTAGGAAGCAAACAGCCTCTGAGGAGAGCTCGGAACTCCACTGAATATGCAGTATGGCATCACTAAGACTTTGTTCCCTGGGAAGAAAAGGTCACAAGCGAAATGAAATATGTGTTTACTAGATAAGATGTGGGTAATATTTCCATGGCTTTAGCTGCAGGCATGGCCATGCCAGAATGCTGACTTCATCATTTCCAACAATTGGTAAAGAAAAAGAAAAAAAAAAAAAGGAAAAAGTTACCCAGAATACTAGAACCAGCCAGAACAGATACATAAAATTGGAATGAGAGCCAGCACCACTGCTTCTGCGATTCTCCATGATTGACAGTCATGGACTGAATCTAGCTCAGCAAAACAACCAAAAGTGAATCAGGGACCTGAAGGGATATGTGCAGCTCGTGGGGGAAAGACATTGGGCTCTCTTGGTCTGTGAAGCGCAAATCATACTTTTTTTTTTTTGAGATGGAGTTTCGCTCTTGTCACCCAGGCTGGAGTGCAGTGGTGCCATCTCAGCTCATTGCAACCTCCACCTCCTGTGTTCAAGTGATTCTCCTGCCTCAGCATCCTGAGTAGCTGGGATTACAGGCACCTCCCACCAAACCCAGCTAATTTTTGTATATTTAGTAGAGACAGGGCTTCACCTTGTTGGCCAGGCTGGTCTTGAACTCCTGACCTCAGGATATCCACCCACCTTGGCCTCCCAAAGTGTTGAGATTACAGGTGTGAGCCACTGTGCCTGGCCACATCGTACATTTTAAAGAGGATAGACAGGCAGATTTGAAAGCCAATCAATTACCAGCTGATGACATCGAGCACATGCTGAGACACCACAGCTCCGTCAGTCACAGGAGCGTGCATGTCACCGTGCTATAGGAGAAGTGAGGCAAACAGAGCAGGAATTCTGGAATGGTGCACTAAGAACTGGTGTAAATCAGCCCTTCCATAAAGCATCTAAAGTACTCGCAAAATTTGTCTGAATAAACTTTTGTCAAACTCAGGAAATGAACAATGTTTGCCACAGTTGAAGGAGAATTTATTCTAAGAGAGCACAGCACCTCTGTCAGAACAGTGGGCTTGCAGCGACATAACCTGCCATACCTCGTTCTGCTCTCCCAGCTCAGGGGGCCTGGAAAGTCTTGCAGCCACAGTGCCTGTGAAAACCAGCAGTCGTGAAACCATCAGAAAGGGAGAAGTTGGATTTGGAATGTTTCAAATAGTCCCATCCTCTGAGCTCTGTCACTAATTGATCTGTCTTGCAGGACTGTGGAAAAATCCCATTCATAATTCTCAAACGATGAATGACACATGCTTAAATGTACAGCTGCCCAAGCCTGCAATGCCAGCTGGGACAAATGAAATCCTGGCCAAATCATCAACAGGGAGACACAGGGAGCAAAAGGCCCAGCATGGGGCAGAGGGTGAAGGGGACTGAGGAGCTCTGACATATTCCTGGGGTCCTGGAAGGGCTTCTGTGGGGTGGCAGTGAGCACACCCAGGTGAGATCTGACCAAACCCTGGGCTCTCATGGTGGCTGCCCTTGAGGACCCACATGGGCTGTTACAGATTGTCTTCCTGTTGCCATTGTGCCTCAGCAATTGCACAGAGTGCCTCCTCAAAGGGGCAAAGGCTTATCAGTTCAAGGAATTTAAGAAAATCTCTGTTTAATTACTGCCTGACCACTAAGGTAAATGAGCAAAGAGTTTGCTGGTTGCCAACTACAGAGAATTCAGACTCCACAGAATTAGTCCAGGAAAGTTGCTTAATAAACAAACAGCAATAATACAAACAAAATGAAAACAGCAGCAACAACAAACTGCTTTTTGGGGTGGGAGGGAGAGGGATTCTGATTTCCAAAGTTGCCACATTGCACTATCTAAAATATCCAGCTTTCAACAAAACTATATGAAATGTATAAGGAAATAGGACAGTATGGGCCATCAACAGGGGTTGGGAAAGCAGTCAACAGAAATTTTCTATCAGGATGCTGAGGTTTCTTAAAAAAAAGAAAAAAAGACTTAAGCTATTACAACTATGGTGAGAAAACAGAAGGAAACCATGTGTAAAGAATAGAAGGAAAATACGACAATAGTTTCATCAAATAGAGATTATTAATGAAGAGAGATATTATAACAAAATACTGACTACAAATTCTAAAATTCAAAAGTACAATAACTGACATAAAAGAATCACCAGAGGGCCTCAACAGCAGATTGACCTGGAGAAGAAAGAATTGGTGAACTTGAAGATAGATCAAATGAGATTATACAACTTAAGGAAGAGACAGAAAAAGAATGAAGAAGAAGGGACAGAGTCTCAGAGACCTGTGGCACATCATCCACCAGATGGGATACACATAATCAGAATCCCAGCAGGAGGATGGACAGGAGTGCAGAAAAAAATATTTAAAGTCACAGTGGCTAGAATCTTTCTAATTTAATGACAAACATTAATGAGAATGTCTAAAAAGCTCAATAATTCCAAGTAAGATAAACTCAAGGAGATCCATGTCATAACACATCAAACCATCAAGAGAATCTCAAAAGAGAAAAAAAGAGGCCTCCTCATGGACAAGGCTTCCTCAGTGAGATTAACAACTGTCTTATCGTCAAAAATCAAGGCAGCTAGAGAGAAGCAAGATGTCTTATTCAAAGTTCTGGGGAAATAAGACTATAAACCAATAATTCTCCACTGAGAAAATATATCTTTCAAAAAATAGGAAAAAATTAAGATACTCACAGAGAAACAAAAACAGAATTTGTGACTAGCCCTACAAAGAAATACTAAAGGGAGTAATTCAGGCTACTTTGAAAGGATACTATATAGTCACTCAAATGTCCACAAAGGACACAAGAGCACCAAAATTACCTACATTTTATATGTAAATAAAGAACACTGTAAATGTATTTTTCAGTTTTATTGAGGTATGATTGACAGCCAAAAACTGTATACATTCAAGGTGTACAGAGTGATGTTTTGATATACGTATACATTGTGAAATGCTTACCACAGTCAAGCTGATCATCACATCCACCACCTCACAGGGCTGTCTTTTCTGAGTGTGTGGTGAGAATACTTAACATCTACTCTCAGCAAATTTCAGGTAGACAATGCATTATTATTAACTATAGTCACCCAGCTGTACATTAAGCCTCCAGAACTTATTTATCTTATAACTACAAGTTTATATCCTTTGACAACATCTCCCCGTTTCTACCACCCCCAGCACCTGACAACCACTATTCTATTCTATTGCCATGAGTTTGACTTTTTAAAGATTTCACATAGAAGTGAGATCATGAAGATTTGTCTTTCTGTGTCGGCCTTATTTTACTCAGCATAATGGCCTCCATATTTATCTGTGTTGTCCCAAATGGCAGAAATTCTTCCCGTATTAAGGCTGAATAGAATATATATTACATACACCTCACATTTGCTTTATCAATTCATCCATCAACTGATGCTTAGGCTGTTTCCATATCTGGGCTATTGTGAATAGTGCTACAATGAACAGGGTAGTGCAGACATCTCTTTGAGGTTCTGATTTTATTTTGTTTGGATAAATAACCAAAAGTGAGATTCAAAATGAGGAAAATTCTCAACAAAATACTAGCAAACCAAGTTCAACAACACACTAAAAGGATCATACACCACGATCAGGTAGGATTTATAATTGGGATGCAAGGATAGTTTATTATATGCAAATAAATAAATGTGATATATTGCATTAAAAGAATGTTTAAAAAACTCTGTCTCTAAAAAACTGTATAATTATTTCAGATACAGAAAAGTTTTTTGGCAAAATTCAACATCCTGGATAAAAAATAAAAATAAAAAATAACTCTCAAAAAAATGGGCATAGAAAGAATATACCTCAACACAATAAAGGCCAGATGCCACAAGCCACATCTAGCATCATACTCTACTGTGAAAAGTCAGCAGCTTTTCTTCTAGACAAAAATATTAACTCTTGCCACTTCCATTCAACATGTACTGGAAGTTCTAGCCAGAGCAATTAGGCAAGAGAAAGAAATAAAAGTCATCCAAGTCAGAAAGAAAGAAGTAAATGTATTTTTATATAATTCTTTTCTTGTCAGATGTAAAAGACAACAATGTGAAGCAATTATTAGAATGCTGTATTGATTAATTTAGACTGCATAAAGACGTAATTGTATAACAGTAATAGCACAAAGGAGTAGGGAAGAAATGGAGTTATACAGGAGCAAAATGTCTATGTACAAGTGAATTAAGTTAGTATTGACTCAGGTTCATTTTCTATAAATTAAGATGTTAATTGTAACATCCACAGTGACCATTAAGACTAACTCAAAACTCATAATAAAGGAAACAAAAAGAAAATTTAAATGCTACATTAGAAAATTGTTACTTAAAACAAAAGAAGTCAGTAAGGCAGCAACAGAGAAACAAAGAAATAAGACCCATAAAAAGCACATAGCAAAATGATAAAAGTAAATTTTATCTTATCAGTAATGTCATTAAATGTAAATGAATTAAACACTATAATTAAAAACAGTTTTACACAATGCATACAAAATAAAAAAGTCTGTATATATTCTTTCTACAAGAGACACACTTTAGATTAACAGAAATAGATTGAAAGTAAAAGGATGAGATATAATGGAACATGCCAGCATAAGCAAAGAAAGTTAAAGTGTCAAAATAGACTTTAACAAAAACGTTGCTGAAAACTTTTTATAAAGAAAAAATAATCAGTCAAGACTTATTGACTGAAGATCTAACAATTATAAATATATGTGCAGTTAACAAACAATATAGTCCCAAAATACAGGAGAAAAAAAAACCCTGACAGAATTGAAGAACAGCATGGACAATTTAACAACAGATAGAGACTCCAGTAATCCACTTTCAATAATAGCAATAATAACTGAACATAAGATCAGCAAAGAAGGGCGACGCTGTAGAGGACCTGAACAACAATAAAAAACAAATAGAGCTCACAACACTGAAAGAACATTCTACCCAACAGCAGCAAGATACACATTGTCTTCAAGAACATATGAGATATTCTCCAGCATAAACCATATGCTAGTCTACATAAAAGCTGTGATAAATTTAAAACAATTGTAATTATACAAAGTATGCTTTCCCACCACAGGGAATTAATCAGAAATCAATAACAGGAGAATATTTGGTAAATTCACAGCATGTGGTAAGTAATAGCATACTCTTAAATAACCAACAAATCAAACAATAAATCACAAGTATAAATGGACAATACTTTGAAATGGATGGCCAATGAAAACAAAATTTACTAAAACTTATAAAATACAGCTAAGAGAGAATTTTATAATGGTAAATGTATATTAAAAAATGAGAGTCGAATACATAGAAACAGAGTAGAATGGTGGTTTATGGGAGAAGAGGAAAATGGAAAGACATAAATCAAAGTGTATAAAGTTGTATTTATCCAGGATGAATAAGCCTAGAGATCTGATGTACAACATCACAACTATGGTCAATAATGTTGCACCGCATAATGGATATTTGCTAAGCAAGTATGTTTTAGGTGCTCTTACCACATACCCACATAGACCGAAAAGAGGCAACCTTGTGTTTGTAATGGAGATGTTAATTTGCTTGTCTGTAGCAATCATTTTACTGTATATATGTATATTAAAACCTCATGTTTATTCCTTAAATATATATGTAATAAAAATTTTAAAATAAGAAAGAGAAAATCAATAGGTTAACTTTCAACCTTAGGACACCATAAAAAGTAGAACAAACTAAACCCAAAGCAAGCATAGGAGAGAAATAATAAATATATGATTAGATTTAAATGAAACAGCATAAAAACAGTAGAGAAAATCAACACTATCAACTCTACCTTTGAAAAGATCAAAGTTAAAAATTCTTTAGCTAGACTGATCAAGAATAAAGAAGACAAACTCAAAATAATAAAATTAAGAATAAAAGAGAGGATATCCTTACTGACTTTATAGAAATTTCTTTTAAAAACACAAACCGAGATTAGGCTAGGTGCAGGTGGCGGGTACCTGGAGTCCCAGCTACTCAGGAGGCTGAGGCATGAAGATCACTTAAGCCCAGGACGTTGAAGTCAGCCTGGGCAGCACAGCAAAAACTCTGTCTCTAAAATATTAGTTAAATAAATAAAATTTTAAAGAAACAGAGATTATAAGGCAGTAATATGAAGAAGTATCTGGTAAAAAAAAAAAGGATAACCTATAAAATGGACAAATTCTTAGAAAGAGTTAACTTACAAAACTGACTCAAGGAAAAAGAGAAAATGAAATAAACTTACAACAAGATATGGAATTAGTAATTTAAAATACCTCACAAAGAAAAGGTATTTTCTGGATGGCTTCACTGGTGAATTTCATGAAACACTTAAAGATGAATTACTCCCCACCTTTCACAAACCCTTTCCAAGACTCTTTCCATCTCATTTTATGAGACCAATATTACTCTAATATGAAAACAAAACAAAGACATCACAAGAAATGGAAGCTACAGTAGACCAATGTCTCATGAATATAGATGCAAAGACCCTCAACAAAATAGTAGCAAAATGAATCCAGAAACATATAAAAAGATGATAATCAAGTGCAGTTTATTTCAGAAATGCGAGTTTGGTATAACATCTGAAAAATCAATTTAAGAAATAATATGAATAGAATAAGGACATCATCTATATATTCATCCAAATAGATACATAGAAATGATTTAACACAATCTTGTTGAGATTAAAAAGATTTCACAATAAGAACTGAAAGTAACTTCCTCATCTTGAAAAAGAGACTCTATGAAAAACCTAAATCTAAAAATGGGAACAAGGCTCAGATGTCCCCTCTCGCCACTTCCACCTCACACGGTACTGGAGGGCTATCCAGGGCAATTGGGAAAGAAAAATCGTAAGAATAAAATGCATTGAGATTAGAATGGAAGAAGCAAAACTATCTTTATTTATAGATTACATGATCTTGTACATAAAAAACCCTACAGAGTATACACACACATACACACACACACACACACTTTAGGATACAAAAGTGCTACAATCTAATGTAATAAATGGTCAATGCATAGTACAGCAGATGAATATTAAAAGCCACTAGAATAAGGATAAGCCTGGCAACAATTATTGGGTGAAGGACCTCTACTTTAAAGCATCCAATTAGGCTTGGTGCTAGGATTGTTGCTGTGTTTGTTTTGTGTTGTTTACAGTGATAAGCAGAAGCCCTTGGGAATTTAGGGCACAGCAGAACTTGAGCTAACGGTGTCAGTGGGTACAGGGTGTGTGAGGAACAGAACACAGGAAGAGGGTGTGGAGAGGCATGGGTCTGACTGGAACAGCCCAGCCCAACCAAAAGTGCCTTTGTCTCTAAAATCCCAACCTCGAATACACTGACATAGGAAGATGGACAGCTCCAGGGAGCAGGTAACTTAAGTAGTGTCCACCTGCAGGATCAGAAGCCTCTTACTATTAAGATGGAACTCTGAATATTTTGGAAAGCTGGGGACCGTGGCTGCTGCTGCTGTGGCCATCTAAAAACACAAGGGGAAGAATCCAGACTGAGAAGAGCAGAGCCAAGAGAGGTCCCTGATGAAATTGTACATGAATTCCCACCAACCACGCCACTTCCTGTGCTGTGAACCAATGAAATCCCTTATCGCCCAATCCAATATGAATCATGTTTCTCTTCCGTAGAGCCCAAAGCACTCTGTGTAATCGATTTTTAACAAGAAAAATAATTATACAGTATTTCTTTGCAATTGATATAGATTTTATCTGATAATATGACTACTCCATTTGGTACATCCGCTTGTCATTCATAGTTTTAGCAAGATCATAGATCAAATAATCCTTTTCCAAGTGTGATTTGCAAGGCAATGAGGAGGCTCTCTTTTAATTATCCTCAGACCCTGGCATGGATATTAGCACAGAAGCTGAATTACATATTTTTCCAAAGTAGGTTTATAAGAAGGAAACCCACAAGGTGATCAGGATGCCTGCCTATACTACCCTCCTTGGAGATTAATAGATTACACGGGAAAAGGAGATTCTTAGGATCAGACAGGAAATGAGGCAGATAAAGGACCAAAAGAGGGAAAACTGAGAGGCGGAGAGGGGAAACAGGGCCAGCGGATAGGACAGAGATGTGAAAATCGGATGTAAGGGAAAAGCATCCATGCCCACATACTCTGTGCCCTAGCACCCACGCCTATTGGTGTTTACCAACTCTTCTAATGTGAGTTCCTGTTAACGTCATAAATAGTTAAGTGAAAAAAGCTTTGTAGGACATGGGTAGAGCTGGGAAATGTGATGAATTTTCCACTTGATGGACTGATCTGTGGTAAGTTAACCTAAACTAGCCTACCCCCTACCTCGAGCCATACAGCAGGGAAGCCCATACTTGTGATCCTTGCCCCCAAGGTTCTGGAAAAACATCCAGTCCCTAAATGTCTGGTCCTCCAGGAGCCTCGTGTCAGCTACCACATCCCAGAAAACTGAGCCACACAATCGATTTGCTACGTGTTGCAACAGATGCTCATGTAAGAATGACAGCTCATCCCAAAAACGACACCCGTGTCATTGAGCCTCATCCCTCAGAGACACTTGAAGCAGGGGGTAGCATAATAGAGGCAAGACGATGTATCTACTCCTTTCACAAACTCTGTGGATTCAGAATGACTCCAGGATAAACTGTTGACTACCGCAGATAAGCCCATGTCCTAAAATCTGAGTGTCTGTGGTGAGATGTTGCCATGGGCTGTGTCTGTCTCAGCCTCCACATAACAGAAGCCACAGGCTTTGTCTCACAAGGTGTTTTTAAACATATATAAGCAACAGCAAGAACAGTGACAGCAAAGCACACTCTGGCAGTGGAGGCAATAACCAAGTTAATCATTTCTTAATGAGCGATTGGGTTTCTAGTTAATGTAAAATTTAATAGGCAACATTCCCTCCTTGAGTCAATAAGCACCATGATAAAAAGACACAAAATGTGCTAATGCATGTTTCTTCTGGCACATGTCAGGCCTAAAAACACATCTCAGCTTATCACAGACAACAAGAAGGAATGACGGTATATACCTAAACAGGGACCTACTTACATGTCTATATAAAAGGCACATTATCTGTTTCAAGTAGCTTTCACTGAGATTGAAATCACTGCCTTTATGAATAAATAATAGTCTCCCATTTCACAATTCAAGGCCTAATCGAAACCCTCCCTTTCTTTGGGTGAACTGTGTAATAATATGAATTGGTTCATTGGTACTGAGCACAAAGTGGGAGTCAGACAGACAGGTTTAAACAGAGGCTCTGCCAACCAGTCTGTTGGTGAATTTGGACAAATGAGTTCACCTCTGAGCCTCAGCCACTTCCTCTCTGCAAGGCTGAATGAGTACAGCACAGGCACTGCAGCAGCGCACAACATGTGCATAGTTGATGCCCAATAAGTGACGTCTGTGACAACGATCATACAATGTGAGACACCCCATTACAGCACCAAGCATGGAATAAACCCATTTTATCACAAATCAACAGAGTCCATAAAGTCATTTTCCCCCTTCTGTGCTCACTTTTTGCTACACACATATAAACGTGGTCTTAATTTAGAAATTTGTGTGTCATTAATTTTCTTGCAGGAATGGCTAAATTTGACCTCTATTAACAGAAGGCATAGGCATCTACATTTCAATTCCGAAGTCAATTTTTTCAAGATTGTGCAAAAAAGTAATTTAATAATTATCCACTCATCTATAGACACAAAGTCTGCCTGTAGTGGATGTTCCAACTTTACGTTTCCTCTTTTCATCTGTTGGGGCAGGAAAGGAGCTTGAGTAATATGTCTCCTTGAAGCTTTGTTTTGTTGGTCAGGACCCGTCAGGAAGCAGGTGGTTCATCCATCGAGTTATCTGTGGAAAGGTTAACAAAGCGACTCTTTGCAAAACGTGGTGAAGGCACAGAGAAAGCACAAGGAATGTATTCTGGAGGCAGTAGCAACAGCCAGGAGAGCCTGGCAGAGCAAAGGAAGAAAACAGTTTCCTAACCCCAAAGAGAGTGGCCATATGGAAAGCGCTGCTTATACAGAGGGAAGGGAGTTTGAATGTCCAAATTTCCCTTACCTGTCACCCTCTGATCTCCTGGTGCTTCCACTGGCTGAACCCAATGGAAGTTGGATTCCTCTGGAAGTCAGAGGGAAGAAAGCTCATTCCAAGTGAGGCACAGAGAAAGGCAGGTGTGATCTTTTTTTCTGGGTAATAAATAAACACAATGTTAGCAACTTAGGGCAAAGTTTGTTAGATCACAAAACATTTTCCATGTCACAGTTTCTGTAACTCACAAGCCCAGGTACAGAGAAGCTGGGTCCTCTCCTTTAGGGTCTCATCATGCTGCAATCCAGGGCTTGACTCTTGTCAAAGTCTCTACTGGGGAAATATTCACTTCCTTGATGTTGTTGGCTGAGTGACATTCCTGCATTTGTAGGACTGAGGTCCTGTTTTCTTCCTGGATGTCAGTCAGTGTCCACTCTCAGCTTCTAGAGTTCCCTACCATGTGGCCTCCCTGGGCCATCTCACTATGTGGTTGCTTGCTTCTTCAAAGCCAGCAAGGGGAGTCTTCAGCTCTGGGTTGCTAAGATGGAGTCCCATACAATGTGATGGACCCATAGGACAGAAATCCCATCACCTTTGCCATTTTCTCTTGGTTAGAGGCAAGTCACAGGTGACACCTATCAATAACACACAGGTATGGACACCAACAGAAATTATTGGGGATACTCTAGGATCTGCCCTTCTAGGGGAGAAGATTAGAGATAGGAGGGGAGGGGATCCTGTGGGACAAACACCCTTTTGTGTGTTTGTCACAAAAAATGCTCAGCATCCTGAGGCCAGCTCCTTCTTAGTCCTTACCTGACTCTCCCAGATGTCAAGTCATAGACATAGATGAGCTCAACTTTGTGGGGGTTTTTCTACTCATCCAGTCTCATCTGCTCATTGTGGAACTGAGAAAGCTGAGGGGTAGAAAATCTCCAACTTCTCTAGGACCTGACAGCCAGAATCCATTTCCCATGTTCTTCTCACCTGGCCATGGTTCACAGTGATTCCTTATTAGAACTCAAATTAGAATGCAGGGACATGAACTGTCAATGCATGGATGTTTCGCACAGTCATCTCATGATCAAGAAATTAGGTGGAATGGGCACTCTTCTCTCAAAAGTAAGTGCCACTTCTGTTTGGAAAGCATGATTCCAGAGGGTAAGACTTCTATCTACCATCATGTCTTCTTGTTCCTGGTAATAAGCTGTCAAATCTCACCAGTTCAACTTCCAGATGGTAGCCATTGCATTGTTCCCCAGAACAAGCAGATCAGATCATTTTTCCCTCCCCTCATGCCAGCCAAGGAAGGTTTCTCTTTGGTCTGTGGGTTTACAGTTCTCTCCATCTTCCAGTTGTATAGCCACAAGCTGCCTTGCCAAATTCTTTCAGCATTTATTGGGGAACCTTGGCTATAAAAGATTTCAGGATTGTGAGTTTTCACACACCCTGTAATATCTGACTGTTTTCGTTTTCTTTGAGGGGAGGGGAGATATGTACAGATTGGGGGAGGACCCTCTGCATTCCTTATACTCTTACATTTCCCTAAGATTTCACTGAATCTTCCCTGACTGTGTTTTCTGGAGGCAGGGCTGCACAGAGTTGAGGAAACAGCCACAGATGATGATTTCTATATGAGGTCCTAAGAATAAAAATGGCCTCAGGTTATATAGAAATGAATCACCAAATCTGGCAGCACCTTCCTCATTGCTATTTCAACATCCCTTCTGGACAGGTTTTCAAATAAAGTGCTGGGAGAGAAAAAGACATACACCCCATGCATATGCTCCCACGGAGGACAAGTGATTGCTTAGAAGAGATGTTAAACAGGTGAGGGGTTTGTGAGCAACTTGTCATTAATTTTGGTTTCTAAATTTGCTTCACAGCTCATCTTGCTTCATACGCCTTTCTAATAAAGATTTTTAAGTTTTTGGCACATGTGGAATGAAGTAAAAAAATATCCTATTATATTCCACAAAGAATAAAATTCTTCACACTCTAGAATTTCCAGTCATGATAAACTTTCTCTAAGCAGGTATGCTTAACTTCTCATTTCACAATCACTCAATATGTGTCCCCATTCTAGAAACAGAAACATGAAACTCATTGTCTTGAAAAGTTATTATGAGATTGGCAAGCAATTGACTATTTACTAATTAATAAATAAATATTTATTTCACACTATTTTCTAGACACTTTCAAGGCTCTGGAAGTTAGAAAGATGAAAAAGATATGTTTCCTCTCTGTGACTGATTTTATTTGTCAACTTGCTTAGGTTATGGTTTTTAATTGTTTGCTCAAACACTAGTCTAGATATTGCTGTGAAGATACTTTTATATGTGATTAATATTTAAATCAGTTGACTGAGTAAAATTGAGTAAAACAAATTATCCTCCATTATGTGGGTAAGTCTCACCCAATTAGTTGAAGGCTTTCAGCACAAAGACTGAAGGAGAGGAAATTCTCCCGAACATTGCAACATAGACCTGCCTGAATTCCGTTACCTAAGTCTCCAGCCTGCAGGCTGGCCCTATGGTTGACTTGGTGGTCCTCACAAGCATATCAAACAACTCCTTAAAATAAATCTAGATAGATAGATAGATGATTGATAGATAGATAGATAAATAGATGATAGATAAGACAGATTAGGTGGATGGATGGATAGACAGAAGATAGATAAATAGATAGATAGACAGATAGATAGATAGATAGATAGATAGATAGATAGATAGATAGATGATAGATAAGGTAGATAGATAGAGATAGATGATAGATAGATAGATAGATAGATAGATAGATAGATAAATAGATGATAGATAGATAAACAGGTCCTGTTTCTCTGGAAAGCCCTTACAGATGTTAGTGCCAAGAGAGGCTTTAAAGGAACAGAATTTTTTTTGTTTTTTTTTTTCAGTTGAAAAATAATGATTGTTTATATTTATAAAGTGATATTTTGATACATATATATGGTAGAGTGATCAAATCAAAGCAAATAGCATATCCATCACCTCAAATATTTATCATTTCCTTGTGGTGAGAACATTTAAAATCCTCTCTTTTCACTATTTTGAAATGTGCAATATATTATTATTAACTATAGTCACCCTATTGTGCAATAAAACACTAGAACTATTCCTCCCATCTGACTGTAACTTTGTATCTGTTGACCAACGTCTTTCCTTTCCCCATCCATCCTTCCCCACACTATCCCCCTCACACACACAGCCTCTGACAATTACCATTTTACTCTCTACTTCTGAATTCCACTTTTTTTTATTATTTTACTTTAAGTTCTGGGGTACATGTGCAGATCCTGCAGGACTGTTACATAGGTATACACATGCCATGGTGGTTTGCTGCCTTCATTACCCCGTCACCTACATTAGGTATTTCTCCTAATGTTATCCCTCCCCAATCTCCCCACCTCCTGCTATCCGTCCCCTAACCCCTCACCTCCTAACAGACCCCAGTGTGTGATATTCCCCTCCCTGTGTCCATGTGTTCTCATGGTTTAACACCCACTTATGAGTGAGAACGTGTAGTGTTTGGTTTTCTGTTCTTCTGTCAGTTTGCTGAGAATGATGGTTTCCAGATTCATCCATGCCCCTGCAAAGAGCAAGAACTCACTCTTTTTTATGGCTGCATAGTATTTCATGATGTATATGTGCCATATTTTCTTTATCAAATCTCACTGATGGGCATTTGGGTTGGTTCCATGTCTTTGCTATTGTAAACCGTGCCACAATGAATGAGTTCAGCTTTTTTAGATTCTACATACAAATGAAATTATATGCTGTTTGTCTCTCTGTGCCTGGCTTATTACAATTAACATAATGACCTCTGGGCTCATTTAGCATCCTCATTTCCAGGATCCTCATTTGCAGGATACAAAATAGTGTTGAAAATGATAGAATTTCTGTTTTTTTAAGGCTGAATGATATTCCATTGTGTATCTATACCATATCTTTTAAAAATCATATACAACTGATTTTTTTAAATCTATTCATCCATTTTAATCCATTTAGGTTGTTTCCATATCTTGGCTATTATAAATAATGCTGAAATGAACATAAGAGTGAAGACATTCTAAGATACCACCAAAAACTGTTAGAACTGATAAATTTAGTAAAGTTTCAGGATACAAAATCAACATGCAAAAATCTGTAGTGTTTCTATATACTAACAACAAATTGTCTGAAAAAGAAATTAAGAAAAAAAAATCCCATTTACGATAACATCAAAAAATACTTAGGAGCAAATTTAACCAAGAAAGTAAAATATCTGCATACTGAAAACTATGAAACATTGATAAAAGAAATTAAAAGTGACACAAATAAATGGAAATACATATTATGTTCACGGATTGGAAGAATTAATATTGTTAAAATATCCATACTATCTTAAGCAATCTATAGATTCAAGGTAATCTCTACTAAAATTCCCATCATTATTTTCAGAAATAGAAAAAATAATCCTGAAATATATATGTAACTGAGAAGACTGCAAATGGCCAATCTTGACCAAAAAGAATAAAGGTATAGGCATCACACTACTGAATTTCAAAATATCTTACAAAACTACAGTAATCAAAACAAGCTGGTACTGGCATAAAATCACATACATTAGCCAACAGAATAGAACGTTCAGAAATAAACCTACACATCTACAGTCAACTGATTTTTGACAAAGGTGCCAAAAACACATCTTAGGGAAAGAACAGGCTCTTCAATAAATGCTGCTAGGAAAACTAAAGGTCCACATACAGAAGAATGGAAATCTTTATCTCAGCCCTTACACAATAATTAATTCAAAATTAATTAAAGACTTAAACATGAGACCTAAAACTATAAAAGTATTAGAAGAAAACCTGGGAAAATCCTCATGGCGTTGGTCTGGACAGAGATTTCCTGAATATAATCCTAAAAGCACAAGCAATAAAGGAAAAATAAACAAATGGGATTATATGAAACCAAAAAGCTTCTACATGGTAAAGAAAACAATTAGTAGAGTGAAGAGACAACCACGGATTGAGAGAAAAATATTTTCAAAGCATATTTTGGATAAGGGCTAATATCCAAAATATACAAGGAACTCACTACTCAATAACACAACAACAATAACAAGTAATCCTATTTAAAAACTGAAAGAGAAAAAGAATCTCAAGGACGAGTTTTTGGAATTGATTCTGGAGCTTCTGGAGTTAGTCCTCTGATCTGATTAGATATAAAGGCACTCATAATTCTATTTTCCATAGTGAGGAGATCACTAACAGTACATAGTGTGATGTGGCAATAGAGATGCACAAAATATCGCCACTGGACACTCCTAATGGAATACCTGTAAGAGGCAAAATTCAAGGTGACTATATTTGATACCTTATAATATTTTTTTGTCAAACTGACAAGTATAAGATTGACTGATAGGTTCTAACTGCACTGAACAAAGTGGGAAAAGAAAAGGATGAGCTCAGAGATTCTAATTCTCAGCTCTAACACTGTATAAAGGACCTGAAGGTTTCTATGCCTTCCCTGAAAGAGTCTCTATTTCCTGAAACCATAGAGCTGAGATTGCTGAAAACCACACCTAGGATCTCTCTGGTGAGTGGCTGAATTATGATGCATATTTATCAACCTCTCTAGGTAGCTGCTATTAAAATGATGGCATTAACTGTGAAGAAATGGGATCCTAAGAGCTGGAATAAGGCATACTACTGATGATGGTATTATAAATTAGTGCAGCCATTTTAAATTCTTAACATTACATCCCTAAATTCTGACAAGTATTTTTTGCCAGTAGAAGCAGCCACCTAACCCGTCTGAGGAGATAAACCCTGCATTGTCTGAGAAACCTGTAATGACTTCCCTGTGGTAGGTGCCTTACAAGATAATGCTGAGTCTCCCAGGAACCCCAATTTACATTCATCTTTGGTTTCAGACTTTAATCTAGCCCTAAAAGACTAGACTTTTAGGACTAAATTCAAGTCCTAAAAGAGAGGTGCAGAGTGCACCCATGAGAAGTTGTACTACACTTTAAAAAACTACTTGACTTTTCCAATTTATGCCAACAGTGACAGGGAATAAATAGAGAGATGAACACTAAGGATGTGGGAAAATGGTAGAAGTTAACTTAGATAAGGCCAAATTTACAAATATATTCCCGCTAAGCAGAGATCCTGGACTTCATGTTGCAGCTCTAACCATTTGTTTGATTAGTTGACCAAAACATGAACCAAAAGTTGTCTTGCACTAAATAAAGTCAAAAAGGCAGACTTGTCCTGGGGTACTGCAGAGAAAAGAATTAAAAGGCTTAAGAGATTGAATTGTTAGGGTGGATTTATTACTTAAGACTTGCTCACCCAGGCTGAGAGGGTCCAGAGGACATACTTTTCACCCTGACTGTGAAATAAATTTGTGAGAGCAACTCTAGCATCTTCAAAGAGCTCCGTGGTTCTTCTTGCCTATAGGGTAGAAAGTACAGTGGGAACTACTGCCACAGAATTGGAATATGCAGATGCAATGAAATTAATTGGATCCCAGGGTAGCAGGAGTCAAGTGGTGTCACTTAATAACCAAAGGCAAAGTGGGTGTGGTTGCCATAATGGGCAGCAAAATCATAGCAATAATCAGAATAGTCGGACTCTCAGAGACCTGTGGCATTTGCTAAAAGATCATCGTGTTCTTAGAAGTGAAAAGATGAGCAGGCTATTAAATTCTTACTTGATTTGTACAAGCTAAAGAGTTCTAGGTCAAGTGAACTAAAATCTAACTTGAATCACAAAAACAGTATCATTACTCCTTAATCAATTCCCAAAATTGTGCCAGTTTACAGACCCAGGACTCCTTTAATGAATGGGAGGTTGGGTATCCTGAGGAAGGGCTCTGCTACACTGCCAGAAATTCATGCTGTTAATCTTTTCCCATCCTTTTGAAAAGGGATTACAGCCTTTTACCAAGGTGATCATCACTAGGGAAAAAGAAATAACCATAGTTTAGGGAGAATAGTGGACACCAGCTCTGAACTGATGCTAATTTCAAAAGAGCAAAGACATCACTGTGGTCCACCAGTTAGAGTAGGGACTTGCAGAGCAATCAATGAAATTTTAGCTCAGATTCATCTCACAGTGGACCTTGTGGGTCTTTGAGCCCATCCTGTGGTTATTTCCTGAATTCCAGAATGTGTGATTGGAATAGACATGTTCAAAACTAGCAGAGTCCCCATTTTAACTCCACGACCTATGCAGTGAGGTCTATTATGGTAGGTAAGGCCAAGTGGAAGGCACTAGAACTGCCTGTGCCTAGGAAAATAGTAATGCAAAAGCAATACTACATTCCTGAAGGGATTTCAAAGATTAGTGCCAGCATCAAGGACTGAAAGAAAGGATTGCAGGGGTGGCACATTCAACTCACCCATACGGCATGTGTGGAAGATAAATGGATTTTGGAAAATTACAGTACCTTACTGTGAATTTAACCAAGTGGTAACTCCAATTGAAACCACTTTACCAGATGTGGTTTCATTGTTTGTACAAATTAAAGCATCCTTTGGTAACTGGCATGCAGTTATTGACTTTGTAAATGCTTTCCTTTTCACAGGTGTTAATAAAAACCACCAGAAGCAGTTTGCTTTCAACAGGCAAGTCCAGTAATATGCATTCACTGTCCTATCTCAGTGGTATATCAACTCTCCAGCCCTATGTCAGTATCTAGTTGTGGGGATCTTGATCATCTTTTTGTTCCACAAATTATCAAACTGGTCTATTACATGGATGACATTCTGCTGATTGGACCTAGGGAGAAAGAAATAGCAACTACTCTAGACTAAGACATGGAAACATGGACATAGAGACTAAGACAGAGACATAACAATGAAGTTAAGACTGCTATCTGGCCACTTTGGACTCATCATGTGTCTGAATCAACAAGTAAAATATGGAGTTAGGTTACTGGCTGGGTGATTGGCACTGGTTACACAGTGGATATTGGACTGCTTCTTGACAATGGAGGTAGGGAAGTAAATATCTAGAATACAGGAGATACCTTAGGTTGTCTGTTAGTACTACCATGCCCTGTGATTAACATTAATGAAAAACTACAACAATCCAATTCAGGCAGGATTACTAATAGCCAAGATCCTTCTAGAATAAAAATTTGAGTCGTCCCACCAGCTTAAGAACCACAGCCAGCTAGCTGAAGCACTTGTAGGGGGAAAACAGAATACATAATGGTCAGTGGGAAAAGATAGCTATATATTCTAACTATGACCATGTGACCAGTTGCAGAAATAAAGGCTGTATTTGTTATGAGTATTTCTTCCTTATTTTTTATGAATGTGGTTGTATATATAAACTTTTTCTTCTCTATCTTATCCTCTTATCAGATTTCAGTATTGTTAATTTTACAATATAGCATTTAAGTTACATGATATCAAGGAGAAAAGGAAACACTACCCAAATACTTTGCAATAAAAAGCCTTTCCCCAAAGAAAACTCCAGGCCCAGATAACTTCAATGGTGAATTTTGTCAAATACTTTAAAAAGCAACAATGTCAACCTGACACAAGCTTTTTCATAAAATAGAAGAGGAGGACAAAAGGGAGCAGCGAGTCCTACTTGCAAGAGGAGGATCAGGATAAGTTTCATATGAGATGCAATACTTGAGAGTCCTAAAAGATGTGCATGTATTTGTCAAGTACTGAGTTTATATTTCTTTCCTATAGTTTCTACATTTTTGTCCCATTTCTGTCCCTTTGACCCATGCAGAGCACATGTAGCCCAACTACCACAGAATGACTTTTGAAATATTCAAAAGGGTGCCTTTGTGACACCACTATCTCCTCTGATTTCCAGACCCTCGCTATTTCTGGCACATTCATCTTGAAAACTCATACATGTTAATACCACTCTGGAGACAATATGGCAGAGTAGTTAGAAACCCTCAGGCCCTGCTATCAGGAAGATATGAGCTGAGATGCTCTGCTACTATTGTGACTTTCAGCAGGTCATTCAATTTGCCAGTGATGATTTTCACATTTTCAAAATGAAAATGATAACACTACCCATCTCTAGAACTGTTGGAGAATTAAATGAGAGAACACATTTGAATTTATTCACTAGTTCCCAGGTTTAACATATGTTTATGTTGTTCTTTTTCTTATTATATAAAATCTTGAAACTGAACATAGCTCTCCTAAGAAAGAGGAGCCAAGAACCATCCTCCCTTTATCTAATATATAGTGAAAGTGTGGATTTTAAAAGTAATACTTCTATTAAGAAAATCTCAATTTTATCAATTTTTAGCAATCACAGTACTCTACTGATTTATGTTTGGCTTATGGCTGATACAAATATTAAGAACTTTTCTTTGCATGCCAGTGATGCCAACCCATGTTTCTACCCTGTACTAGAATCTCTGTTTTGTTTCTTTTAAAATTCAATTTATCACATTTTTCTTTCATTGACTGGCTTTTGGTATTTTATCAAAAATCTTATCACCACATCCAAGGTTATTTCATTTTCTTTTATGGTGTTTTTTTCCTATGTGGGTGTGTCTTCCAATAATTCTAGCACTGTTTGTGCTGAAAGCTTGTCAATTCTCCATTGAATTGTCATTGTTGCTTTGTCAAAGGTCCGTTCACTATATCTGTGTGAGACTACTTCAGAGCATTTATCTATTGCCAGTGCTGCACTGTCTTCATTACTGTGGTTTTATAGTAAGCCTTGAAGTCAAATAGTGTGAGTCTTCCAACTACATTTTCCTTCTTTAGTGTTGTGTTGGCTATTTCAGATTTCTTGCCTATAGAATCAGTTTGTTGATATGTTAATTGGCTTGCTGATATTTTTATTGGAATTGTATTGAATTTAGATCAAGTTGGGAAGCATTGATGTGTTCCAATTCATGAACTTGGAGTATCTCTCTATTTTGATCTTGAATTTCTTTTGTCAGAGTGGTGCAGCTATTCACATATAAATACTGTACATGTTTTGTTAGATTTAAACTTAAATATTTTATTTTGGGGTGCTATTGTAAATACTATTTTTAAAAAGTTCAAAATCCCATTGTTTGTTCATGGAATGTAGCAAAGCAATTTACTTTTGCTTATTAACCTTGTACCCTTCAATCTTGTAATCAGTTATTAGCTCTAGGAGTTTTGTTGTCAATGGCAATCATGTCATCTGTAAACAAAAATAGTTTTCTTTTCTTTTCCTAATCTGTATATCTTTTATTTCATTTTCTTGTATAATTACACTAGCTAGGACATCCAGTATAGTGTTGAATAGAAGTGGTGAGAGAGGGCATCTCGGCCTTGTTATTAATTTTAGGGGAAAAGCATTCAGTTTACAGGTAGATATGTTTTTTTCAACATTAAATATTTATAGAATTCTTTTGCTTTCATGGTTTCTGATAAGAAGTCCAAAATAATTCTTGCCTTTGTTCCTTTATAAGTTGTGTTTTGTTTTGTTTTGAACTGCTGACTTCTTTCTAGATTTTCTCTGTGTATTTGGTTTGCTTCAATTTGGATATTATTTCTAAGTGTAGAATTTGGGGGTATTTATTCTGCTTGGTTTTTCTGAGGTTTCTGAATCTGTGGTTTTAAGTCTGTCATTAATTTTGGAAAGCCTTTGGCCATGCTACTTCAAATTTTTATTCTACTTTATTCTCTCTTCCTTTTTTTTCTGGCATTCTGCAGAAGTTATTCTTTTTAAAATTTTCCCACAGTTCTTGTACATTCTATTATGCTTTTACTCTCTTTTGTCATTGCATTTTTGCTTAGGAAATATTTGTTGACATATATTCATGCTCAGATTCTTTCCTTGGCTTTGTCCAGTCTGCTGCTGACATTATCAAAGGCATTCTTCATTTCTGTTACAGTGTTTTATTTCTAACATTTTTCATTGATTCTTTCTTAGAGTTTCCATCTCTATGCTTACATTATCCATCTGTTCTTGTACGTTGTCTCCTTTTTCCATTAGAAATCTTAACATATTAATCATAATTAATGTAAATTTCTCATCTGGTAATTCCAAAATCTGTGTCTTTTTTTCAGTCTAGTTCTAATGCTTACTTTCTCTTTAGATTTTTGTTTTCATGCCTTGTGGCAAGTTTTGAAATTTTACTTAAAACCTGAACATTGACTCTTTTTTTTCTGCTTTGTGGCAAGTTTTGAAATTTTATTTAAAACCTGAACACAGAAGTTTCAGATCCAAGATGGCCAATTAGGAGCAGCTCAGGATTGCAGCTCCCAGTGAAAGCACAGAGGGTGTAGTGGATGCCGCATTTCCAGACGGATTTTTATTACCCACAGACCAGGAGATTCCCAGGCAGAGGAGCCCCATGGGTCACCAGCGTGGCTGTTTTGGTTGGCGCAGCTGTTTTGCCGGTGCCCCAGCATGGCGGTTCTCCATGCAAAATACACTGTTCTGGGTGCCCTTTTAACTGGCGAGCTATGGGAAGGCAGATTAAAAAGAGGACTGAATCAGGGAGCCAGCCAAGGAGATTCCCAGGCAAAAAAGCACCACAAATCTCAGCGCCACTATTTCAGCTGGTGCAGTGTGTTGCTGCACATGAAATCACACAGATTCCGGCGCCTTTTCAACAGGTAACTGGAACACCTGGGAGAGAGTCAACCTTTCAACTAAAAACAAAAGGCTCTGAGGCAGTGAGCCAGGTGATCAGGCTCGGCTAAAAGAGCAATTGGAAATGCTCTCAGTTAAGAGTTTCACAGCAAGCACAGCTGAACCTGGGACAGTCCAGTTCTGTGGGTGAGTGGTGCCCGCCATTACTGAGGCACTCCACCACTATGAAGGTAGTCCACCATTGGAGAGGCAGCCTGCCATTGCCGAGGCAACCTGCCATTACAGAGGTGGGCCACTATTGCCAAGGCAGTTCTAATTACACCCATATAAACAGGATTGCAGGGAAGTTCACACAGCAGCTGGGTGGAGACCACAGCAGCTCAGCAAAGCCTCTGCAGGCAGGCAGTAACTAGGCTGCCTCCTTGCTGGGCAGGGCGGCCCTGAAAAAAAGGCAGCAGCACAGTGGAAACTCATAAATAAAGCCCTAACTCCCCAGGACAGAATACCTGGGGAAAAAAAAAGGTGGGGTTTATGAGTTCTGCTGCAGCAGACTTAAACTTACCTGCCCAGCAGTTATGAATGAGCAACAGAGCTCACAACTCAGCACTTGAGCTCCTATAAAGGAAAGACTGTCCCCTCAAGCAGCTCCCTGACCCCCGTATATCCAAAGAGTCACCTCATAAAGGAGAGATCAGACTGACATTTGGCAAGTATCCTTCTGGGAAAAAGATAGCAGAAGAAGAAACTGGTAGCAACCCTTACTGTTCTGAAGCTGCTGCAGGTGATCCCCAGGAAAGCAGGGCCTGGAGTGGACCTCAGCAGTCCTACAGCAGAGGGGCCAGACTGTTAGAAGGAAAACTAAGAAACAGAAATAACTTCATCATCAAAAAACTGGACGTCCACTCAAAGAACCAATCTGAAAGTCAGCAACTACAAAGATGACAGGTGGATAAATACACAAAGATGGGAAGAAACCAGTGCAAAAGGGATGAAAACACCCGAAACCAGAACACCTCTCCTCCAACAAGGGATCATAACTCCTTATCAGCAAGGGAACAAGGCTAGACAGAGAATGATTGTGATGAAATTACAGAATCAGGCTTCAGAAGGTGGGTAATAAGAAACTTCTGTGAGCTAAAGGAACATGTTCTAACACAATGCAAAGAAACTAAGAAAAAAGATTTGATGAAATGCTAATGAGAATGGACAACTTAGAGAAGAATATAAGTGAATTGATGGAGGTGGAAAACACAACACGAGAACTTCAAGAATCATGCACAAGTTTCAACAGCCAAATTGACCAAGCAGAAGAAAGGATATCAGAGGTCAAAGGTCAAATGAGTGAAATAAAATGAGAAGGCAAGATTAGAGAAAAAAGAGTAAAAAGGAATGAACAAAGTCTCCAAGAAATATGGGACTATATGAAAAGACCTAATCTACGTTTGATAGGTGTACCTGAATGTGACAAAGAGAATGAATCCTAGCTGGAAAATACTCTTCAGAATATCATCCAGGAAAACATCCCCAACCTAGCAAGGCAGGCCAATGTTCAAGTCGAGAAAATACAGAGAATACCACAAAAATATTCCTCAAGAAGAGCAACCCCAAGGCACATAATCATCAGATTCACTGGGTTGAAATGAAGGACAAAATGCTAAAGGCAGCCAGAGAGAAAGGTCAAGTTGCCCACAAAGGGAAGCCCATCAGACTCATAGCAGATCTCTCAGCAGAAACCTTACAAGCCAGAAGAGAGTGGGGGCCAATACTCAACATCCTTAAAGAAAATTTTTCAACCCAGAATTTCATATCCAGCCAAACTCAGCTTCATAAGTGAAGAAAAAATAAAATCCTTTGTAAACCAGCAAGTACTCAGACATTTCATGACTACCAGGCCTGCTTTATAAGAGGTCCTGTAAGAGGCACTACACATAGAAAGGAACAACCAGTACCAGCCACTCCAAAAACTTACCAAATGGTGAAGAGCATCAACACAATGAAAAATCTGTATCGGCTAACGGGCAAAACAGCCAGCTAGCATCAAAATGGCAGGATCAAATTCACACATAACAATATGAACCCCAAATGTAAGTAGACTAAATGCCCCAATCAAAAGACACAGACTGGCAAATTGGATTAAAAGCCACAACCCATTGGTGTGCTGTATCCAGGAAACCCATCTCACATGCAAGGATACACAAAGGCTCAAAATAAAGGGATGGAGGAAGATTTACCAAGCAAATGGAGAACAAAAAAAAAGCAGGAGCTGCAATTCTCGTCTCTGATAAAATAGACTTTAAAGCAATGAAGATCAAAATGGACAAAGAAGGACATTATATAATGGTAAAAGGATCAATGCAACAAGAAGAGCTAAAGATCCTAAATATATACACATTCAATACAGGAGCACCCAGATACATAAGGCAAGTTCTTAATGACTTACAAAGAGACTTAGACTCCCACACAATAATAGTGGGAGACTTTAACACCCCATTGTCAATATTAGACAGATCAACCAGACAGAAAATTAACAAGGATA